>JAKUCG020000223.1:0-17140 GCA_022539655.2 Ceriodaphnia dubia | reverse complement strand
CAAAACATTAAAAAGATATTTATGGAACACATTCAGGAGAACAAGGGCTTCAAATTGGGACCAAGCACGACCTTCTGTAATCTCCCGTTGAAGTTTATGCTCATTGGGAAGTTGATAGACAAGAAATTGTTGATGGAACATTCTCTATACTCTCATCGCTTTTTCCTTTCTCCTATACAAAACATTAAAGAGATATTTATGGAACACATTCAGGAGAACAAGGGCTTCAAATTGGGACCAAGCACGACCTTCTGTAATCTCCCGTTGAAGTTTATGCTCATTGGGAAGTTGATAGACAAGAAATTGTTGATGGAACATTCTCTATACTCTCATCGCTTTTTCCTTTCTCCTATACAAAACATTAAAAAGATATTTATGGAACACATTCAGGAGAACAAGGGCTTCAAATTGGGACCAAGCACGACCTTCTGTAATCTCCCGTTGAAGTTTATGCTCATTGGGAAGTTGATAGACAAGAAATTGTTGATGGAACATTCTCTATACTCTCATCGCTTTTTCCTTTCTCCTATACAAAACATTAAAAAGATATTTATGGAACACATTCAGGAGAACAAGGGCTTCAAATTGGGACCAAGCACGACCTTCTGTAATCTCCCGTTGAAGTTTATGCTCATTGGGAAGTTGATAGACAAGAAATTGTTGATGGAACATTCTCTACTCAACATTTTTTCCTTTCTTATGAAACATATTTATGGAACACATTCAGGAGAACAAGGGCTTCAAATTGGGACCAAGCACGACCTTCTGTAATCTCCCGTTGAAGTTTATGCTCATTGGGAAGTTGATAGACAAGAAATTGTTGATGGAACATTCTCTATACTCTCATCGCTTTTTCCTTTCTCCTATACAAAACATTAAAAAGATATTTATGGAACACATTCAGGAGAAGAAGAGCTTCAAATTTGGACCAAGCACGACCTTCTGTAATCTCCCGTTGAAGTTTATGCTCATTGGGAAGTTGATAGACAAGAAATTGTTGATGAACGATTTCTATAATTTCATCGCTTTTTCTTCTTTCTCCTATACAAAACATTAAAAAGATATTTATGGAACACTTCAGGTGAACAAGAGCTTCAAATTTGGACCAAGCACGACCTTCTGTAATCTCCCGTTGAAGTTTATGCTCATTGGGAAGTTGATAGACAAGAAATTGTGATGGAACATTCTCTATACTCTCATCGCTTTTTCCTTTCTCCTATACAAAACATTAAAAAGATATTTATGGAACACATTCAAGTGAACAAGGGCTTCAAATTTGGACCAAGCACGACCTTCTGTAATCTCCCGTTGAAGTTTATGCTTATTGGGAAGTTGATAGACAAGAAATTGTTGATGGAACATTCTCTATACTCTCATCGCTTTTTCCTTTCTCCTATACAAAACATTAAAAAGATATTTATGGAACACATTAAGGTGAACAAGGGCTTCAAATTTGGACCAAGCACGACCTTCTGTTATCTCCCGTTGAAGTTTATGCTCATTGGGAAGTTGATAGACAAGAAATTGTTGATGGAACATTCTCTATACTCTCATCGCTTTTTCCTTTCTCCTATACAAAACATTAAAAAGATATTTATGGAACACATTCAGGTGAACAAGAGCCTAAATTTGAACCAAGCACGACCCTTGTAATCTCCCGTTAGGTTTATACTCATTGGGAAGTTGATAGACAAGAAATTGTTGATGGAACATTCTCTATTTTCTTCTCCCTATACAAAACATTAACAAAACATTAAAGATATTTTTGGAACACATTCAGAGAACAAGAGCTTCAAATTTTGGACCAAGCACGACCTTCTGTTATCTCTGTTGAAGTTTATGCTCATTGGGAAGTTGATAGACAAGAAATTGTTGATGGAACATTCTCTATACTCTCATCGCTTTTTCCTTTCTCCTATACAAAACATTAAAAAGATATTTATGGAACACATTCAGGTGAACAAGGGCTTCAAATTTGGACCAAGCACGACCTTCTGTAATCTCCCGTTGAAGTTTATGCTCATTGGGAAGTTGATAGACAAGAAAATGTTGATGGAACATTCTGTATACTCTCATCGCTTTTTCCTTTCTCCTATACAAAACATTAAAAAGATATTTATGGAACACATTCAAGAGAACAAGAGCTTCAAATTTGGACCAAGCACGACCTTCTGTAATCTCCCGTTGAAGTTTATGCTCATTGGGAAGTTGATAGACAAGAAATTTTTGATGGAACATTTTCTATACTCTCATCGCTTTTTCCTTTCTCCTATACAAAACATTAAAAAGATATTTATGGAACACATTCAGGAGAACAAGAGCTTCAAATTTGGACCAAGCACGACCTTCTGTTATCTCCCGTTGAAGTTTATGCTCATTGGGAAGTTGATAGACAAGAAATTGTTGATGGAAGATTCTCTATACATTCATCGCTTTTTCCTTTCTCCTATACAAAACATTAAAAAGATATTTATGGAACACATTCAGGTGAACAAGAGCTTCAAATTTGAACCAAGCACGACCTTCTGTAATCTCCCGTTGAAGTTTATACTCATTGGGAAGTTGATAGACAAGAAATTGTTGATGGAACATTCTCTATACTCACATCGCTTTTTCCTTTCTCCTATACAAAACATTAAAAGATATTTTTGGAACACATTCAGAGAACAAGAGCTTCAAATTTGACCAAGCACGACCTTCTGTTATCTCCCGTTGAAGTTTATGTTCATTAAAGTTGATAGACAAGAAATTGTTGATGGAACATTCTCTATACTTCATCGCTTTTTTCCTTTCTCCTATACAAAACATTAAAAATATATTTATGGAACACTTTCAGGAGAACAAGAGCTTCAAATTTGAACCAAGCACGACCTTCTGTAATCTCCCGTTGAAGTTTATACTCATTGGGAAGTTGATAGACAAGAAATTGTTGATGGAACATTCTCTATACTCACATCGCTTTTTCCTTTCTCCTATACAAAACATTAAAAAGATATTTTTGGAACACATTCAGGAGAACAAGAGCTTCAAATTTGGACCAAGCACGACCTTCTGTTATCTCCCGTTGAAGTTTATGCTCATTGGGAAGTTGATAGACAAGAAATTGTTGATGGAACATTCTCTATACTCTCATCGCTTTTTCCTTTCTCCTATACAAAACATTAAAAAGATATTTTTCAAACACATTCAGGAGAACAAGGGCTTCAAGTTTGGACAAAGCATGACCTTCTGTAATCTCCCGTTGAAGTTTATGCTCATTGGGAAGTAGGTAGACAAGAAAATGTTGATGGAACAATCTCTACGAAACATTAAAAAGATATTTATTGAACACATTCAGGAGAACAAGGGCTTCAAATTTGGACAAAGCACGACCTTCTGTAATCTCCCGTTGAAGTTTATGCTCATTGGGAAGTTGATAGACAAGAAATTGTTGATGGAACATTCTCTATACTCTCATCGCTTTTTTCTTTCTCCTATGCAAAACATTAAAAAGATATTTATTGAACACATTCAGGAGAACAAGGGCTTCAAATTTGGACCAAGCAAGACCTTCTGTAATCTCCCGTTGAAGTTTATGCTCATTGGGAAGTTGATAGACAAGAAATTGTTGATGGAACATTCTCTATACTCTCATCGCTTTCCTTTCTCCTATACAAAACATTAAAAAGATATTTATGGAACACATTCCAAGGGCTATACCAAGCAAGACCTTCTGTAATCTCTCGTTAAAGTTTATGCTCATTGGGAAGTTGATAGACAAGAAATTGTTGATGGAACATTCTCTACGAAACATTAAAGATATTTATGTAACACATTAAGGAGAACAAGGGCTTCAAATTGGGACCAAGCACGACCTTCTGTAATCTCTCGTTGAAGTTTATGCTCATTGGGAAGTTGATAGACAAGAAATTGTTGATGGAACATTCTCTATACTCTCATCGCTTTTTCCTTTCTCCTATACAAAACATTAAAAAGATATTTATGGAACACATTCAGGAGAACAAGGGCTTCAAATTGGGACCAAGCAAGACCTTCTGTAATCTCTCGTTAAAGTTTATGCTCATTGGGAAGTTGATAGACAAGAAATTGTTGATGGAACATTCTCTACGATACACATTAAAAAGATATTTATGGAACACATTCAGGAGAACAAGGGCTTCAAATTGGGACCAAGCACGACCTTCTGTAACCTCCCGTTGAAGTTTATGCCCATTGGGAAGTTGATAGACAAGAAATTGTTGATGGAACATTCTCTATACTCTCATCGCTTTTTCCTCTGTTCTATACAAAACATTAAAAAGATATTTATGGAACACATTCAGGAGAACAAGGGCTTCAAATTGGGACCAAGCACGACCTTCTGTAATCTCCCGTTGAAGTTTATGCTCATTGGGACGTTGATAGACAAGAAATTGTTGATGGAACATTCTCTATACTCTCATCACTTTTTCCTTTCTCCTATACAAAACATTAAAAAGATATTTATGGAACACATTCAGGAGAACAAGAGCTTCAAATTTGGACCGAGCACGACCTTCTGTAATCTCCCGTTAAAGTTTATGCTCATTGGGAAGTTGATAGACAAGAATTTGTTGATGGAACATTCTCTACGAAACATTAAAAAGATATGTATGGAACACATTCAGGAGAACAAGGGCTTCAAATTGGGACCAAGCACGACCTTCTGTAATCTCTCGTTAAAGTTAATGCTCATTGGGAAGTTGATAGACAAGAAATTGTTGATGGAACATTCTCTATACTCTCATCGCTTTTTCCTTTCTCCTATGCAAAACATTAAAAAGATATTTATGTAACACATTAAGGAGAACAAGGGCTTCAAATTGGGACCAAGCAAGACCTTCTGTAATCTCTCGTTAAAGTTTATGCCCATTGGGAAGTTGATAGACAAGAAATTGTTGATGGAACATTCTCTATACTCTCATCGCTTTTTCCTCTGTTCTATACAAAACATTAAAAAGATATTTATGGAACATATTCAGGAGAACAAGGGCTTCAAATTGGGACCAAGCACGACCTTCTGTAATCTCCCGTTGAAGTTTATGCTCATTGGGACGTTGATAGACAAGAAATTGTTGATGGAACATTCTCTATACTCTCATCACTTTTTCCTTTCTCCTATACAAAACATTAAAAAGATATTTATGGAACACATTCAGGAGAACAAGAGCTTCAAATTTGGACCGAGCACGACCTTCTGTAACCTCCCGTTGAAGTTTATGCCCATTGGGAAGTTGATAGACAAGAAATTGTTGATGGAACATTCTCTATACTCTCATCGCTTTTTCCTTCCTCCTATACAAAACATTAAAAAGATATTTATGGAACACATTGACGAAAACAAGGGCTTCAAATTGGGACCAAGCACGACCTTCTGTAACCTCCCGTTGAAGTTTATGCCCATTGGGAAGTTGATAGACAAGAAATTGTTGATGGAACATTCTCTATACTCTCATCGCCTACGAAACATTAAAAAGATATTTATGGAACACATTCAGGAGAACAAGGGCTTCAAATTGGGACCAAGCACGACCTTCTGTAACCTCCCGTTGAAGTTTATGCCCATTGGGAAGTTGATAGACAAGAAATTGTTGATGGAACATTCTCTATACTCTCATCGCTTTTTCCTTTCTCCTATGCAAAACATTAAAAAGATATATATGTAACACATTAAAGAGAACAAGGGCTTCAAATTGGGACCAAGCACGACCTTCTGTAATCTCCCGTTAAAGTTTATGCTCATTGGGAAGTTGATAGACAAAAATTGTTGATGGAACATTCTCTATACTCTCATCGCTTTTTCCTTTCTCCTATACAAAACATTAAAAAGATATTTATGGAACACATTCAGGAGAACAAGAGCTTCAAATTTCGACCGAGCACGACCTTCTGTAATCTCCCGTTAAAGTTTATGCTCATTGGGAAGTTGATAGACAAGAAATTGTTGATGGAACATTCTCTATACTCTCATCGCTTTTTCCTTTCTCCTATACAAAACATTAAAAAGATATTTATGGAACACATTCAGGAGAACAAGAGCTTCAAATTTCGACCGAGCACGACCTTCTGTAATCTCCCGTTAAAGTTCATGCTCATTGGGAAGTTGATAGACAAGAAATTGTTGATGGAACATTCTCTATACTCTCATCGCTTTTTACTTTCTCCGATACAAAACATTAAAAAGATATTTATGGAACACATTCAGGAGAACAAGAGCTTCAATTTTGGACCGAGCACGACCTTCTGCAATATCCCGTTAAAGTTTATGCTCATTGGGAAGTTGATAGACAAGAAATTGTTGATGGAACATTCTCTATACTCTCATCGCTTTTTCTTTTCTCCTATGCAAAACATTAAAAAGATATTTATGGAACACATTCAGGAGAACATGGGCTTCATATTGGGACCATGCAAGACCTTCTGTAATCTCCCGTTGAAGTTTTTGCTCATTGGGAAGTTGATAGACAAGAAATTGTTGATGGAACATTCTCTATACTCTCATCGCTTTTTCCTTTCTCCTATGCAAAACATTAAAAAGATATATATGTAACACATTTAGGAGAACAAAGGCTTCAAATTGGGACCAAGCACGACCTTCTGTAATCTCCCGTTAAAGTTTATGCTCATTGGGAAGTTGATAGACAAAAATTGTTGATGGAACATTCTCTATACTCTCATCGCCGACCTCCTATGCAAAACATTAAAAAGATATTTATGGAACACATTCAGGAGAACAAGGGCTTCAAATTGGGACCAAGCACGACCTTCTGTAATCTCCCCTTGAAGTTTATGCTCATTGGGAAGTTGATAGACAAGAAATTGTTGATGGAACATTCTCTATACTCTCATCGCTTTTTCCTTTCTCCTATACAAAACATTAAAAAGATATTTATGGAACACATTCAGGATAACAAGGGCTTCAAATTGGGACCAAGCACGACCTTCTGTAATCTCCCCTTGAAGTTTATGCTCATTGGGAAGTAGATAGACAAGAAATTGTTGATGGAACATTCTCTATACTCTCATCGCTTTTTCCTTTCTCCGATAAAAAACATTAAAAAGATATTTATGGAACACATTGAGGAAAACAAGGGCTTCAAATTGGGACCAAGCACGACCTTCTGTAATCTCCCGTCAAAGTTTATGCTCATTGGGAAGTTGATAGACAAGAAATTGTTGATGGAACATTCTCTATACTCTCATCGCTTTTTCCTTTCTCCTATACAAAACATTAAAAATATATTTATGGAACACATTCAGGATAACAAGGGCTTCAAATTGGGACCGAGCACGACCTTCTGTAACCTCCCGTTGAAGTTAATGCTCATTGGGAAGTTGGGCGAACCTTCTGTAATCTCCCCTTGGTGAAAAATTGACCGGCCGGCAAGTTTTCAGTGCCCATCACTAAGAAAATCCACCTCTGCAGTGGGAAAATAAAAGTTTTCCATGGGATGGAAGTTTCCTGCGTTCGTTATCATACCGCAAATTGTTGGGCCGGTCATTTAATGCCTCGGAATATGGAGAGGAAGAGCTGTTCTACTAGATGCAGGTGAAAAATTGACCGGCCGGCAAGTTTTCAGTGCCCATCACTAAGAAAATCCACCTCTGCAGTGGGAAAATAAAAGTTTTCCATTGGATGGAAGTTTCCTGCGTTCGTTATCATACCGCAAATTGTTGGGCCGGTCATTTAATGCCTCAAAATATGGAGAGGAAGAGCTTTTCTACTAGATGCAGGTGAAAAATTGACCGGCCGGCAAGTTTTCAGTGCCCATCACTAATAAAATCCACCTCTGCAGTGGGAAAATACAAGTTTTCCATGGCATGGAAGTTTCCTGCGTTCATTATCATACCGCAAATTGTTGGGCCGGTCATTTAATGCCTCGGAATGTGAAGAGGAAGAGCTGTTCTACTAGATGCAGGTGAAAAATTGACCGGCCGGCAAGTTTTTAGTGCCCATCACTAAGAAAATCCACCTCTGCAGTGGGAAAATACAAGTTTTCCATGGCATGGAAGTTTCCTGCGTTCATTATCATACCGCAAATTGTTGGGCCGGTCATTTAATGCCTCGGAATATGGAGAGGAAGAGCTGTTCTACTAGATGCAGGTGAAAAATCGACCGGCCGGCAAGTTTTCAGTGCCCATCACTAAGAAAATTTCCAGTGCATGGAAGTTTCCTGCGTTCATTATCATACCGCAAATTGTTGGGCCGGTCATTTAATGCCTCGGAATATGGAGAGGAAGAGCTGTTCTACTAGATGCAGGTGAAAAATTGACCGGCCGGCAAGTTTTCAGTGCCCATCACTAAGAAAATCCACCTCTGCAGTGGGAAAATAAAAGTTTTCCATGGCATGGAAGTTTCCTGCGTTCATTATCATACCGCAAATTGTTGGGCCGGTCATTTAATGCCTCGGAATATGGAGAGGAAGAGCTGTTCTACTAGATGCAGGTGAAAAATTGACCGGCCGGCAAGTTTTCAGTGCCCATCACTAAGAAAATCCACCTCTGCAGTGGGAAAATAAAAGTTTTCCATGGCATGGAAGTTTCCTGCGTTCATTATCATACCGCAAATTGTTGGGCCGGTCATTTAATGCCTCGGAATATGGAGAGGAAGAGCTGTTCTACTAGATGCAGGTGAAAAATTGACCGGCCGGCAAGTTTTCAGTGCCCATCACTAAGAAAATCCACCTCTGCAGTGGGAAAATAAAAGTTTTCCATGGCATGGAAGTTTCCTGCGTTCATTATCATACCGCAAATTGTTGGGCCGGTCATTTAATGCCTCGGAATATGGAGAGGAAGAGCTGTTCTACTAGATGCAGGTGAAAAATTGACCGGCCGGCAAGTTTTCAGTGCCCATCACTAAGAAAATCCACCTCTGCAGTGGGAAAATAAAAGTTTTCCATGGCATGGAAGTTTCCTGCGTTCATTATCATACCGCAAATTGTTGGGCCGGTCATTTAATGCCTCGGAATATGGAGAGGAAGAGCTGTTCTACTAGATGCAGGTGAAAAATTGACCGGCCGGCAAGTTTTCAGTGCCCATCACTAAGAAAATCCACCTCTGCAGTGGGAAAATAAAAGTTTTCCATGGCATGGAAGTTTCCTGCGTTCATTATCATACCGCAAAATGTTGGGCCGGTCATTTAATGCCTCGGAATATGGAGAGGAAGAGCTGTTCTACTAGATGCAGGTGAAAAATTGACCGGCCGGCAAGTTTTCAGTGCCCATCACTAAGAAAATCCACCTCTGCAGTGGGAAAATAAAAGTTTTCCATGGCATGGAAGTTTCCTGCGTTCGTTATCATACCGCAAATTGTTGGGCCGGTCATTTAATGCCTCGGAATATGGAGAGGAAGAGCTGTTCTACTAGATGCAGGTGAAAAATTGACCGGCCGGCAAGTTTTCAGTGCCCATCACTAAGAAAATCCACCTCTGCAGTGGGAAAATAAAAGTTTTCCATGGCATGGAAGTTTCCTGCGTTCATTATCATACCGCAAATTGTTGGGCCGGTCATTTAATGCCTCGGAATATGGAGAGGAAGAGCTGTTCTACTAGATGCAGGTGAAAAATTGACCGGCCGGCAAGTTTTCAGTGCCCATCACTAAGAAAATCCACCTCTGCAGTGGGAAAATAAAAGTTTTCCATGGCATGGAAGTTTCCTGCGTTCGTTATCATACCGCAAATTGTTGGGCCGGTCATTTAATGCCTCGGAATATGGAGAGGAAGAGCTGTTCTACTAGATGCAGGTGAAAAATTGACCGGCCGGCAAGTTTTCAGTGCCCATCACTAAGAAAATCCACCTCTGCAGTGGGAAAATAAAAGTTTTCCATGGCATGGAAGTTTCCTGCGTTCGTTATCATACCGCAAATTGTTGGGCCGGTCATTTAATGCCTCGGAATATGGAGAGGAAGAGCTGTTCTACTAGATGCAGGTGAAAAATTGACCGGCCGGCAAGTTTTCAGTGCCCATCACTAAGAAAATCCACCTCTGCAGTGGGAAAATAAAAGTTTTCCATGGCATGGAAGTTTCCTGCGTTCGTTATCATACCGCAAATTGTTGGGCCGGTCATTTAATGCCTCGGAATATGGAGAGGAAGAGCTGTTCTACTAGATGCAGGTGAAAAATTGACCGGCCGGCAAGTTTTCAGTGCCCATCACTAAGAAAATCCACCTCTGCAGTGGGAAAATAAAAGTTTTCCATGGCATGGAAGTTTCCTGCGTTCATTATCATACCGCAAATTGTTGGGCCGGTCATTTAATGCCTCGGAATATGGAGAGGAAGAGCTGTTCTACTAGATGCAGGTGAAAAATTGACCGGCCGGCAAGTTTTCAGTGCCCATCACTAAGAAAATCCACCTCTGCAGTGGGAAAATAAAAGTTTTCCATGGCATGGAAGTTTCCTGCGTTCGTTATCATACCGCAAATTGTTGGGCCGGTCATTTAATGCCTCGGAATATGGAGAGGAAGAGCTGTTCTACTAGATGCAGGTGAAAAATTGACCGGCCGGCAAGTTTTCAGTGCCCATCACTAAGAAAATCCACCTCTGCAGTGGGAAAATAAAAGTTTTCCATGGCATGGAAGTTTCCTGCGTTCGTTATCATACCGCAAATTGTTGGGCCGGTCATTTAATGCCTCGGAATATGGAGAGGAAGAGCTGTTCTACTAGATGCAGGTGAAAAATTGACCGGCCGGCAAGTTTTCAGTGCCCATCACTAAGAAAATCCACCTCTGCAGTGGGAAAATAAAAGTTTTCCATGGCATGGAAGTTTCCTGCGTTCGTTATCATACCGCAAATTGTTGGGCCGGTCATTTAATGCCTCGGAATATGGAGAGGAAGAGCTGTTCTACTAGATGCAGGTGAAAAATTGACCGGCCGGCAAGTTTTCAGTGCCCATCACTAAGAAAATCCACCTCTGCAGTGGGAAAATAAAAGTTTTCCATGGCATGGAAGTTTCCTGCGTTCGTTATCATACCGCAAATTGTTGGGCCGGTCATTTAATGCCTCGGAATATGGAGAGGAAGAGCTGTTCTACTAGATGCAGGTGAAAAATTGACCGGCCGGCAAGTTTTCAGTGCCCATCACTAAGAAAATCCACCTCTGCAGTGGGAAAATAAAAGTTTTCCATGGCATGGAAGTTTCCTGCGTTCGTTATCATACCGCAAATTGTTGGGCCGGTCATTTAATGCCTCGGAATATGGAGAGGAAGAGCTGTTCTACTAGATGCAGGTGAAAAATTGACCGGCCGGCAAGTTTTCAGTGCCCATCACTAAGAAAATCCACCTCTGCAGTGGGAAAATAAAAGTTTTCCATGGCATGGAAGTTTCCTGCGTTCGTTATCATACCGCAAATTGTTGGGCCGGTCATTTAATGCCTCGGAATATGGAGAGGAAGAGCTGTTCTACTAGATGCAGGTGAAAAATTGACCGGCCGGCAAGTTTTCAGTGCCCATCACTAAGAAAATCCACCTCTGCAGTGGGAAAATAAAAGTTTTCCATGGCATGGAAGTTTCCTGCGTTCGTTATCATACCGCAAATTGTTGGGCCGGTCATTTAATGCCTCGGAATATGGAGAGGAAGAGCTGTTCTACTAGATGCAGGTGAAAAATTGACCGGCCGGCAAGTTTTCAGTGCCCATCACTAAGAAAATCCACCTCTGCAGTGGGAAAATAAAAGTTTTCCATGGCATGGAAGTTTCCTGCGTTCGTTATCATACCGCAAATTGTTGGGCCGGTCATTTAATGCCTCAAAATATGGAGAGGAAGAGCTGTTCTACTAGATGCAGGTGAAAAATTGACCGGCCGGCAAGTTTTCAGTGCCCATCACTAAGAAAATCCACCTCTGCAGTGGGAAAATAAAAGTTTTCCATGGCATGGAAGTTTCCTGCGTTCGTTATCATACCGCAAATTGTTGGGCCGGTCATTTAATGCCTCGGAATATGGAGAGGAAGAGCTGTTCTACTAGATGCAGGTGAAAAATTGACCGGCCGGCAAGTTTTCAGTGCCCATCACTAAGAAAATCCACCTCTGCAGTGGGAAAATAAAAGTTTTCCATGGCATGGAAGTTTCCTGCGTTCGTTATCATACCGCAAATTGTTGGGCCGGTCATTTAATGCCTCGGAATATGGAGAGGAAGAGCTGTTCTACTAGATGCAGGTGAAAAATTGACCGGCCGGCAAGTTTTCAGTGCCCATCACTAAGAAAATCCACCTCTGCAGTGGGAAAATAAAAGTTTTCCATGGCATGGAAGTTTCCTGCGTTCGTTATCATACCGCAAATTGTTGGGCCGGTCATTTAATGCCTCGGAATATGGAGAGGAAGAGCTGTTCTACTAGATGCAGGTGAAAAATTGACCGGCCGGCAAGTTTTCAGTGCCCATCACTAAGAAAATCCACCTCTGCAGTGGGAAAATAAAAGTTTTCCATGGCATGGAAGTTTCCTGCGTTCGTTATCATACCGCAAATTGTTGGGCCGGTCATTTAATGCCTCGGAATATGGAGAGGAAGAGCTGTTCTACTAGATGCAGGTGAAAAATTGACCGGCCGGCAAGTTTTCAGTGCCCATCACTAAGAAAATCCACCTCTGCAGTGGGAAAATAAAAGTTTTCCATGGCATGGAAGTTTCCTGCGTTCGTTATCATACCGCAAATTGTTGGGCCGGTCATTTAATGCCTCAAAATATGGAGAGGAAGAGCTGTTCTACTAGATGCAGGTGAAAAATTGACCGGCCGGCAAGTTTTCAGTGCCCATCACTAAGAAAATCCACCTCTGCAGTGGGAAAATAAAAGTTTTCCATGGCATGGAAGTTTCCTGCGTTCGTTATCATACCGCAAATTGTTGGGCCGGTCATTTAATGCCTCGGAATATGGAGAGGAAGAGCTGTTCTACTAGATGCAGGTGAAAAATTGACCGGCCGGCAAGTTTTCAGTGCCCATCACTAAGAAAATCCACCTCTGCAGTGGGAAAATAAAAGTTTTCCATGGCATGGAAGTTTCCTGCGTTCGTTATCATACCGCAAATTGTTGGGCCGGTCATTTAATGCCTCGGAATATGGAGAGGAAGAGCTGTTCTACTAGATGCAGGTGAAAAATTGACCGGCCGGCAAGTTTTCAGTGCCCATCACTAAGAAAATCCACCTCTGCAGTGGGAAAATAAAAGTTTTCCATGGCATGGAAGTTTCCTGCGTTCGTTATCATACCGCAAATTGTTGGGCCGGTCATTTAATGCCTCGGAATATGGAGAGGAAGAGCTGTTCTACTAGATGCAGGTGAAAAATTGACCGGCCGGCAAGTTTTCAGTGCCCATCACTAAGAAAATCCACCTCTGCAGTGGGAAAATAAAAGTTTTCCATGGCATGGAAGTTTCCTGCGTTCATTATCATACCGCAAATTGTTGGGCCGGTCATTTAATGCCTCGGAATATGGAGAGGAAGAGCTGTTCTACTAGATGCAGGTGAAAAATTGACCGGCCGGCAAGTTTTCAGTGCCCATCACTAAGAAAATCCACCTCTGCAGTGGGAAAATAAAAGTTTTCCATGGCATGGAAGTTTCCTGCGTTCGTTATCATACCGCAAATTGTTGGGCCGGTCATTTAATGCCTCGGAATATGGAGAGGAAGAGCTGTTCTACTAGATGCAGGTGAAAAATTGACCGGCCGGCAAGTTTTCAGTGCCCATCACTAAGAAAATCCACCTCTGCAGTGGGAAAATAAAAGTTTTCCATGGCATGGAAGTTTCCTGCGTTCATTATCATACCGCAAATTGTTGGGCCGGTCATTTAATGCCTCGGAATATGGAGAGGAAGAGCTGTTCTACTAGATGCAGGTGAAAAATTGACCGGCCGGCAAGTTTTCAGTGCCCATCACTAAGAAAATCCACCTCTGCAGTGGGAAAATAAAAGTTTTCCATGGCATGGAAGTTTCCTGCGTTCGTTATCATACCGCAAATTGTTGGGCCGGTCATTTAATGCCTCGGAATATGGAGAGGAAGAGCTGTTCTACTAGATGCAGGTGAAAAATTGACCGGCCGGCAAGTTTTCAGTGCCCATCACTAAGAAAATCCACCTCTGCAGTGGGAAAATAAAAGTTTTCCATGGCATGGAAGTTTCCTGCGTTCATTATCATACCGCAAATTGTTGGGCCGGTCATTTAATGCCTCGGAATATGGAGAGGAAGAGCTGTTCTACTAGATGCAGGTGAAAAATTGACCGGCCGGCAAGTTTTCAGTGCCCATCACTAAGAAAATCCACCTCTGCAGTGGGAAAATAAAAGTTTTCCATGGCATGGAAGTTTCCTGCGTTCGTTATCATACCGCAAATTGTTGGGCCGGTCATTTAATGCCTCGGAATATGGAGAGGAAGAGCTGTTCTACTAGATGCAGGTGAAAAATTGACCGGCCGGCAAGTTTTCAGTGCCCATCACTAAGAAAATCCACCTCTGCAGTGGGAAAATAAAAGTTTTCCATGGCATGGAAGTTTCCTGCGTTCGTTATCATACCGCAAATTGTTGGGCCGGTCATTTAATGCCTCGGAATATGGAGAGGAAGAGCTGTTCTACTAGATGCAGGTGAAAAATTGACCGGCCGGCAAGTTTTCAGTGCCCATCACTAAGAAAATCCACCTCTGCAGTGGGAAAATAAAAGTTTTCCATGGCATGGAAGTTTCCTGCGTTCGTTATCATACCGCAAATTGTTGGGCCGGTCATTTAATGCCTCGGAATATGGAGAGGAAGAGCTGTTCTACTAGATGCAGGTGAAAAATTGACCGGCCGGCAAGTTTTCAGTGCCCATCACTAAGAAAATCCACCTCTGCAGTGGGAAAATAAAAGTTTTCCATGGCATGGAAGTTTCCTGCGTTCGTTATCATACCGCAAATTGTTGGGCCGGTCATTTAATGCCTCGGAATATGGAGAGGAAGAGCTGTTCTACTAGATGCAGGTGAAAAATTGACCGGCCGGCAAGTTTTCAGTGCCCATCACTAAGAAAATCCACCTCTGCAGTGGGAAAATAAAAGTTTTCCATGGCATGGAAGTTTCCTGCGTTCGTTATCATACCGCAAATTGTTGGGCCGGTCATTTAATGCCTCGGAATATGGAGAGGAAGAGCTGTTCTACTAGATGCAGGTGAAAAATTGACCGGCCGGCAAGTTTTCAGTGCCCATCACTAAGAAAATCCACCTCTGCAGTGGGAAAATAAAAGTTTTCCATGGCATGGAAGTTTCCTGCGTTCGTTATCATACCGCAAATTGTTGGGCCGGTCATTTAATGCCTCGGAATATGGAGAGGAAGAGCTGTTCTACTAGATGCAGGTGAAAAATTGACCGGCCGGCAAGTTTTCAGTGCCCATCACTAAGAAAATCCACCTCTGCAGTGGGAAAATAAAAGTTTTCCATGGCATGGAAGTTTCCTGCGTTCGTTATCATACCGCAAATTGTTGGGCCGGTCATTTAATGCCTCGGAATATGGAGAGGAAGAGCTGTTCTACTAGATGCAGGTGAAAAATTGACCGGCCGGCAAGTTTTCAGTGCCCATCACTAAGAAAATCCACCTCTGCAGTGGGAAAATAAAAGTTTTCCATGGCATGGAAGTTTCCTGCGTTCGTTATCATACCGCAAATTGTTGGGCCGGTCATTTAATGCCTCGGAATATGGAGAGGAAGAGCTGTTCTACTAGATGCAGGTGAAAAATTGACCGGCCGGCAAGTTTTCAGTGCCCATCACTAAGAAAATCCACCTCTGCAGTGGGAAAATAAAAGTTTTCCATGGCATGGAAGTTTCCTGCGTTCGTTATCATACCGCAAATTGTTGGGCCGGTCATTTAATGCCTCGGAATATGGAGAGGAAGAGCTGTTCTACTAGATGCAGGTGAAAAATTGACCGGCCGGCAAGTTTTCAGTGCCCATCACTAAGAAAATCCACCTCTGCAGTGGGAAAATAAAAGTTTTCCATGGCATGGAAGTTTCCTGCGTTCGTTATCATACCGCAAATTGTTGGGCCGGTCATTTAATGCCTCGGAATATGGAGAGGAAGAGCTGTTCTACTAGATGCAGGTGAAAAATTGACCGGCCGGCAAGTTTTCAGTGCCCATCACTAAGAAAATCCACCTCTGCAGTGGGAAAATAAAAGTTTTCCATGGCATGGAAGTTTCCTGCGTTCGTTATCATACCGCAAATTGTTGGGCCGGTCATTTAATGCCTCGGAATATGGAGAGGAAGAGCTGTTCTACTAGATGCAGGTGAAAAATTGACCGGCCGGCAAGTTTTCAGTGCCCATCACTAAGAAAATCCACCTCTGCAGTGGGAAAATAAAAGTTTTCCATGGCATGGAAGTTTCCTGCGTTCGTTATCATACCGCAAATTGTTGGGCCGGTCATTTAATGCCTCGGAATATGGAGAGGAAGAGCTGTTCTACTAGATGCAGGTGAAAAATTGACCGGCCGGCAAGTTTTCAGTGCCCATCACTAAGAAAATCCACCTCTGCAGTGGGAAAATAAAAGTTTTCCATGGCATGGAAGTTTCCTGCGTTCGTTATCATACCGCAAATTGTTGGGCCGGTCATTTAATGCCTCGGAATATGGAGAGGAAGAGCTGTTCTACTAGATGCAGGTGAAAAATTGACCGGCCGGCAAGTTTTCAGTGCCCATCACTAAGAAAATCCACCTCTGCAGTGGGAAAATAAAAGTTTTCCATGGCATGGAAGTTTCCTGCGTTCGTTATCATACCGCAAATTGTTGGGCCGGTCATTTAATGCCTCGGAATATGGAGAGGAAGAGCTGTTCTACTAGATGCAGGTGAAAAATTGACCGGCCGGCAAGTTTTCAGTGCCCATCACTAAGAAAATCCACCTCTGCAGTGGGAAAATAAAAGTTTTCCATGGCATGGAAGTTTCCTGCGTTCGTTATCATACCGCAAATTGTTGGGCCGGTCATTTAATGCCTCGGAATATGGAGAGGAAGAGCTGTTCTACTAGATGCAGGTGAAAAATTGACCGGCCGGCAAGTTTTCAGTGCCCATCACTAAGAAAATCCACCTCTGCAGTGGGAAAATAAAAGTTTTCCATGGCATGGAAGTTTCCTGCGTTCATTATCATACCGCAAATTGTTGGGCCGGTCATTTAATGCCTCGGAATATGGAGAGGAAGA
>JAKUCG020000222.1:0-171235 GCA_022539655.2 Ceriodaphnia dubia | reverse complement strand
CTTCTTTTCGTTTGAGGGGGGGGGCAACGAACTTGCACTTTCAATAGCTCTTTTGTATACTGGACGGCCACTCTATACACAGTGTATATATATATATATCTATCTAACTCTACGTGTATTTTGTTATTTTCTTGGAGTAAAACTTCCTTTTATGGCACGATTCGCTCGGGCGATGAGATCAAACCCACTTCACGATGAAAGTGTTTTCTAATTCTATAGATTTTTACATTTTTCACTTGCCAGATTTCGTACAATCGATGCAGTTCTGTTTTTTTTTCTTCTTTCTTTATGTGCTCGATTTCTCTTGCGCCAGCGGTTTCCCGCGTGAGACTTTATTTGACTTTCTTTCTGATCAGGAAACACGGCTCGACCATGTCGGCCGATGACTCTTAACCATTTTGCCATTACTTCATTTACTGCAAATAAGGAAATCAACCATCGAGTCGAGTTTTATTTGTTTTCTTTAACGCATTAGATAATCTCACTTTCGACGCCATTTCTGGCTTCAAAATATTTTTGCACATTTTTCTAAAAACTATATTGATCATTAATAATAATCTGATTGACCTAAATTTCGATTTCACTCGATCTTAAACATTAATAGACAATTTTGTTTTTCGATGACTCGAATTTTTCTTTGTAGCAAAAATGAATAAAAAAAAGCTCTTCATGAAAATGTCTTGAAAGAGAGAATATCGATATAGACGATTGGGGAGTAAAAGTGATGTTGATGACCGCTTGGCCCACAAAATTCGAGTTAGTGGGTCACCGTGCTGCTACTACAACTACTACTATACGCTAGTGTAGTAGAAGACTCTTGTAGTTCTCTGTATATACATAGGCACTAACCTACACCTCTACCTGTGCTGGGCTGCCAGAGAAGGGAGAGTTTATAGTAAGAAAAAAAAAGAGCGGGCGAAAGTTGGTCCTACATAAAGCATTGAAGGGAGGAGCGAAACGAAGAAGAAGGAGGACGGGCGAAAGTTTTTTTTTTTTTCCCCCGAGCTCCCGCGTTCGGACCTTCACATATTCAAAAGCGGCCGCGCGCTACTAGGTCGCACCTCCTCCACTGTATAGACACACCAACCCTCGTCTCTCTCTCCGTCGTCGTCGTCGTGCAAGTTGAGAACAAAGTGAAAATGAACGAAAGTCAGTCTTGAACCGCACCACTGTTGATCCGGCAGCCGATCGATCCGGCTCTTACTCGCAATCTCTCGTCTCGACAACATCTCTCGTGTGTTTCTCTTCTTGTGCGCATAGACTTATTCGCTGACACTTTTCATCGTGAAAATACAAAAGGCAACGTTTAAAAACCGAACGATCGCTTATCCCCCCGTGTTTGAGGGAATGACCGTTCAGGATTATTTGACCACTGACGAACTTATCTATTCGGAACGGATGTGTTTGGCGGATCGCGAAGGACCCGTCATGGGCAACGACAGCGACACTGCACTTTTGGGCCGCGTTTTAGCAGGTAAAAATCCTATTAATCTAATTCCCTATTAATCCAATTCAATCGGGTCGCGCCAAGTTTAAAAGAAGAAGGAACAAAAAAAAAAAGCGACAGTGGACGAGTTCGAGATAGGTAGTAGTAGTACAGCAGCTTACCCAACACAGGCAACACACACACGGAGAACTAGAGGAGGGGGAAAGGGGGGCGGCGTGAGTGACCGGGAATGAGGGCAGTGAACGACCGGGGCCGATGCCCCGGCGTCCTCGTTTCTCACTCCCCCCTTCATGCCAACTTTCATTTTTACCTCTGGCTTCTTGAGTCTCAGCATTTTCTACTTGTTGTTTGATTTTCCTTTTTGTTTCCATTTCATCTTCTCTATGGTGAATTCCTTACATTTCGTTTTCTTCTTTCGACGACAATTCGAGAAATTTTTCTTCTATTTAGAAGAAGTAAAAAGACTTTAAAATCTCTTGCCTGTTCAATCAGTCAAGGTCTACTTTGTTCTAGTGATTAGGCAAGAGTCTGTCTGTTCTAGTGTGGGTGTCTCTCTCTATCAGTAAAACATGTCTCAATAGTACAGGGAGAGAGGGAGATGTAGGAGGGCCGGGTGTTGTCATGACGACGAGTCGGGCGAGTTCATCGCTCCGGCCTCGACGAAAGTAGGTTAAGGCGAGTCCGAAATATATATATTTATAAACATACGTGCACGCACGTAGCAGCAGATGTCGGGTACGGATTGGTTGGTGGGGTACGTGAGTCGGCAATCATTCCATTGTTTCATCATTTGACTCGTTTGACGCAATTTGATTTGATTGAGAAAAAAAAACCCTTAAAGATTCATTTTCGGCAAGGTCCGATATGGAGCAAGTCAAGTCGTCTTGTCGCCGTGTAGTATATAGAGGGCTTGACGTGCGAGGGGTCGGTTGCGATAGCAGCGGCTCGTGACCGAGTTGGCGGCCACTGACACTCGGGACTTTTGGAACGTCGTCGACGACGACGGCGGGTGCGCGCCGAATCTACAGGAGAGAGAGAGAGAGAAACGAGGGGAGTGAAAGTGGGTGGGATGGGGTTAGACATGGTGGAGGACTTGGAAAAAAAAGAGAGAGTGCAACGCACTACTCTCGACTCAGGGTGGACGACCTAGATATTTTTCATTCTAGTCAGTCAGTCAGATTTTTTCTTTCGGTGATCTCTTGGCGGTTGCCAGATCGCTCCCGAGATGGCGTCCAGTAGGGGGTGAACGGCCTCATTCCCGATTCTGGATCGGCCAACATTACACACACCGGGAATCCCGTAAATAAAAACGGCGAACGAAAGAAAAGAAGGCACGACGAGTGTATAAATAAAGAATGCGCCCATCGGGTCACGTTGCAACTCGGCGCGGTGCGACGACGGCGGCAGCGACGCGCTTGCGCGATCCCGCGTCCTTGGCACGCTTTTGTTCCGCCGGTCGTTCAACCCGACCCCCTCTTGGTTCATCCATTTCCAGGACAAGGATTCAGTCATGCCTTTCTCAATCTTTGATAACATTTTTCTATAATTGTCATATCGTCTTGAATATTCCAATTATCCCGTCGACGCAGCGGCCAACCGGAGGTAAAAACCGAGCGAAAAATACAAAAAAAATCCCTTAAGAAATGAGAGCGGGTTGGATTCATCTTATCATCAAATTTGCTACTTTTTTTTTCATTTGTGGGGGGGTGTCTTTGAACGCAGGCGCGGGATTCAGTCAGAGTGCATTGGCCTGGGGTCGGTGGTTGGTGGCCCTTTGAACACACACACAGACACACACGGTCTGGTAATCTCGTGTGTGAGGCGCGCAGAAAACACAATTGCAGATAAAAAAACGGCCGAGCGTGACCATTACGTGAATCAGACAGTTGGCGGATCGAAACGGCTGTGGATGCGATGAAAGTGCACGACGACGACGGCGAGAGGAGAAAGTCGACGACGGAGAAAGTCTTTGACTCGGTTGTTGTGGACTTGCTCTTACTCGAAAGTGAACCGTCGACGGTTTCTCTTTCACCTACTCTGACGATGGGGCTCTGGTCCGATCGTCGGCAACACTCTCACCTCATCTTCTCCGAAGGTAGTTTCTTTTTCTTTTCCTTTCGTGTCCTCATTTTTCTCTCTCTCCTTTTTTCTGATTCGAAAATAGAAGAAAAAAACAAACAAATATGGCCGTGTAATTGGTTGCAATTATAGGTTAGGCTAGTAAAAGGGTCGGGTCATCGAACCGTTCTAATCTTGATGAAAAAAACTTTGTGTTGTTGCAATGCGCAGATGTTTAAGTTACCGAATCTGTTTGGATAAAAATCCGTGTTTGTCCTATTTTCACGGCCTCGGGGTGACTGGCCGCGCGGACTGACTGACGTCACTATCAGCAAAGTCTGGTTCCCATTTTTATCTGACGAACAAACAGAGTAACTTTGATTACCAAATTGCGGTCCAATGTGGAACGCGGCCCATTAGTCGCATTCATGTCTCCAGATTGGGCAATGGTGCGCATCCATTGATCGACACATCTTTCACCTCTCTTGGAATTGCCGTAGAGAGAGAGAGAAAAGGAACAACCTATAATGTCAGGGCTGTTTGGATCCTTTTTTTTCTTAATGTAGGTCACTTTCGCTATGCGCGCGTCCCCTCTGCCGGTTCATCGAACTTTCTCGGTGACGTCAAGACCTCCCATCCTTCTTTTGTGTGTGTACATGTTTGTGTCGATTCTTTGTTATTGCCATCTATCCTCTCCTCCTCCTCCCTTATTCGGCCTTTTATTTCGCGTCAACACGACGACCGAACCGCAAGAAAAACCCGAAAAAGTTTGGCGGTCGTCGACCTAGTTTGATAAATGACCGCTAGATGGCATAGCAACCGCGTTTTTCTTTGATTTTTTCCTTCTCCTCCTGTCCACTTGGTGAGAGGTGAATGAACAGCTGGTTGCGACTCGGCTGGGAGGAGTTTCCCGAAGCTCCTCCCTCGTTCACACACACACGGACTGCAGGAGCGGATCGATCGGAGGTCGTCGCCCGACAAGTAGGTCACGGCCAGCGCCCTCCGGGGCAATGGTCTCTCTCTTTCTGAGCTCCCAAGTAGCGCACGAGGCTATCACAGTGCAGTGCACTCTCTCTCCCTCACACACAACACGCACTCGTGTGCCGAGAGGGGCTTTTTTTTCTTCTTCTTTTTCTTCTTTCTTCCATGTTCTAGAAAACTAGGGGAGAAATCTAGTTCAAACCTCCCCCTCAACAAGCGAAAGTTGCGCGTTACTGGGGTAGATTTTCTCTTCTTCCAAAGGGAGGGTCCGTGTATTTCGGTGCCAAAGAAAAAATTCCGACCGAGGGAGAGAAAGTTGTACACAACTCTCCCCCCTCATCCGTCTCCTCTACATACCATTTTCTTTTCTATTTTGCGCCAAATGCAATAGACTTGTATAAGCTATTATTACCTAATAATATATAAAAGAACTCGAGTTCCTTCTGGAGAAAGCCCAATAGATATTTTGGTGCGCTTTATTGATGATGTATAGGTAGTCGGCCATGCTTGGGGGCACGTGCCATTTATTGATAGAGCGCGGATAGGGAAAAACCGAAAGTTCTTCGACTAAAATACTGGACTTTGCGGATATGAAGGATCGGGCGAGTCTAAGCGATAAGGTCCTCAAGTCAGTAGTTCACTAGGTTCAAGGATAAAAGAGCGGTGGCAGTGTTGATGGCAAATGCCTCGTATTATCAGGTTTATTCCAGAATAGAAAGGGGCCATGAGAACTGGGAAAAAAAAACGAACATCTACGTCGAGGTCAGGCGGTCATTGGCCCATTCTTTTTTGTCGCCAACTGGAAATCGATAGCACAAGAACTTCTTCTTCTTCTTCAACTCATCTACTGATGGCTATTAGAATATTCACGGCGACGACGACGAAAGGGAAGAAGACAAAAACAAATCGGTTAAGGGAAGAAACATAGCAGTCTTTTTGTGAAGGTAGATGACCAAATAACTTGGAACATTCAAACAAAATGAGAAAGAAAAAAAAAGATGCGAACGACCGTGACTGAACTCGAGTGAACCAGGTAGTTGTTTGCGGGACTGCGCGCGCGCCGCCGCTGCCGCCAGCGGGAACGACCGCAATCATCCAGCGCGCCCGCTCTCTGCGCTCTGCACGCGTTTAAAAACCAAACCGTAAAACGTATTGTACCATACAAACCTCATTATGATGATTACGGCGACGACGATTGTTTTTTCTTCATCGACAACTCTTTTACCGTTTCTCTCCCGATCGTCTCCTCGTTCACTTTTGATCAATTTCGCTTGTCCCCTTTTTGCTCCTATTATTATTATATCGCAATCAACTTTGAGTCGACGAGATTACTGCCAAATTCTCTGAAGAAGAAAGACGGTCGATGATAAGTAGAATTTGGAAACGGCACAAAGTGGCCAATGTTGGTCAAAAGGAAAAGACTTTCGGTCAGAGACTTGACCGGGAAACATGGCGAGCAGCATCGAGAAGAGAGTGCAACGTCCACACGATGAAAGGGAAACGCGCAGGTGTGTGTCGGTCACCCATCTCTCTCTGTGTGGAGAAAAACCGTTATGTACGGCGCGGGATTTATCGTCCAGCTGCGGGAAAAATAAAGTTTGCCAACCCAACTAGCCCCGCTGCTGCTTCGTCGTAAACACACAGAACCGCCGCCGCCGCCGCCGCTGCCACCAAAGTCTATAATCATAATAACCGCCAGAGGACGTTCGGCCAAGGTGGAGCGTTGACCTCCTATCTTATATATTCTTTCTCTCTCACCACCACCACCACTGTCTACAACTCTTTTTTTCTTTTTCTTCTTCTTTCTATACAACAATACTGGAGTCTGTATAACCTTCATTGAGTATTCGAAACACAAAGTCGACAATCTCTGCCGCTCGACTCGACTCGACGCAGTGTCAACACTCCCGACGCGTATTAAGGGAGCGTAACGCGCTACCAGGCAGATAACCCGTTACTTTCGCAGTCGAAATTGGCCAAGTTATTTCCTTTTCATTTGTGATACTACCACCGGCCAATGACCAATATGAACAGCAGGTGCAACAACCTCGCCCATTGAGTGTGTGTTGTTGACACGATCGCACAAGAGGTTCTGTTGCAGCAGCAGCAGCAGCAACAGCTTATTACATCTCTTCAACCCGTTAGGCATTGTATATACCTATGCCCGCACCTGCTGCTGCTGGTGGTCAATCAACCTGCTCTAGATTGAATTGAATTGTGTTGTGTTTCTCTCTCGAAACATCGACCTTGGCTTGGAAACAAGGTCACGAGAGTCCCTTTAACTCTCGCTCCCCCCCGACCAATGAACCCGATTAACCTCTTGTGATGCCCTCATTTTCCGGCCTATTGTGCTCGTGTATGTATTCTAGAAAAGGAGAAGATTGAACAGACGAACGGATTGAATAAGATTCAAGGTCAACTCTTGATATTTTTCCACGATATTCTCCTCAGAGTCGCTGCCGCTGTTGAGAGACGTTGAAGGCCACACTAGTGGCCTCTTGTTTGATTTATCTCTCGTGTCGTCTCTCTTTCTCTTTTTTTTTCTTACCTGTTCTCACGAAACCCCCCTTTCCTTAGACTACTCTTCCTAAATGATGATCACGATTCCTTGTTTTCTCTATGCCTTGGCTCTCCTTCATGTCGTGTGGCAAACGCCGAGGTTCAACGTCCGCGGCGGGAGCGTTGGCACCGGCGGCGGGACGCAGCACACGAACCCCTTCTCCTTTTACGATCTATCGTCTTCTTCTTCTTCTTCTTCTTCGTACCTTGAAAAAATGTTGTGTTTTCTCAACTCTAAAGGCCTTTATGGAACTTTGTCTACGCATTCCTACCACTGATAAAGGAGGAAATGCTTTTTTACCTTCGAGGAAAAAGAAAAAGAAAGGAGATCACGAAAACACACAGAAAAAAAAAGGAAAAAAAAAGTGCAAACTCGGCGTCGAGCGTGAAGCAGTTCAAGGTAGATAACCTCTTGACGGCGGTTATAGACTCCCACCACCAAGGGCTCCTAAGTCGGTGTGGTGTTCGTTTCCTTGAGGGCTCCCTCTCCTCCTCCTCCTTCCCTCCTCCTTCCTTTTTCCACCTTCTCCTCTGGTGTAGTTGGGTATGTGTTGGGGAGTCGCACGCGAGGAGTAGAGGACTTTAGGGGCCGGGACTTTCACTCTCATCTTTTAGTCGCTAGATGTTCGCCTCTGCGCGCACACCACCAACTCACACTACGTGCAAACTGCTCCAGTGCAGGGGAACTTGAGGTGTTCGACAAACACTTTCTTCACTCAGTGTCTTGGCCGTCGTCGTCCGAAAGTGAACTATTTTGTGACGGCTACTCGGTGTGCCTTTCTTTCTGTCGTTTTGTTATTATTATTATTGAAGAAGAGCAACAACTATCTATTTGATTGAAAATGAGAAGTGAAATCGTGGTAGGTGGTGAGAATAGCAAAGAAGCGACAGAACCTTCTGTTTTGATGATGCAGACTGTGCATCATCATCACCATCAGGATCCTTGTTCACGTTCCGTCATTATTCATCCGCCAACACAGCAACAACAACAACAGCAGCAGCAAGTGGCCGATCCGCCGGCCGGAATGTTTGCGCCACCGTTGCCCATTCAGAATTTGGAGAGGCGCGAATTTCGCGAACCAGAACTCGATATAGGTTCGTTACTCAAAAAAAAACGAGAGGAATACAAAAAATTTCCCTTTGAAAACACAAAAATTGGTTTGAAAAAAGTCGAATCGAATTGGGAGAGGAAACGAAAGGCTGCGGCGAAATGAAATGGAAAAAAAATCGCGTTCACATGATTGCCCGGCGGCCATGTTGACGTATTGAGGCGGTCAGTGACCGAATTGAAGGACTTTTTCTTTGGGGGCTGCAGCTGAGAGAGCAAAGCAAAGCAAAGCCCAGCCAGCAGTTGTGTGTTCGTTCCTTTTCCTTGGACTCTATTTTCCTTTCGACCGTTGACTCCTCCTTTCAAACTCCATGCTCCGCCCACTTCCACTCCATTTGAAGGTCAACCTGTGACGCACGAGACTTTCAATCGTCGCTCCCAATTTCTTTCCTTTTTTTTCTCCCTCCTTCTCCATCCAGCAAAGAATTCCAGAAATTGCGATCGAGTTTTTTTTGTTTTGTATTTTGGCACCTTCAACATCTTAATTAAATTGGATTTTTCTTTTTTTTTGTTATTGGCAGAATTCGATGGAACGACTGTGCTGTGTCGCGTCTGTGGAGATAAGGCTTCTGGCTTCCATTACGGCGTCCATTCGTGTGAAGGTTGCAAGGTAAGACGAAATCAAATAAAAAAACCCGATTGTGTCATTTTTGTGTTGTTGGCATCCATTATTGTTAAATTCCCGGCGACGTAAACACGGTCGTTCACCTGTGGGTCACTGTCACTTTCTTCCAAGCCGATTTGATTTTTTCGGTGAGCGTCGTCTGCTACGCAGTGGCTGTGGCGGCGCTGCCGTCGCTCCCTCCTCCAGCCAGAGGTTAGTGGCCCGTAAAGCGTAAAGCGACCGTTTCCTCACACTCGGCCCGGAGCGCCCAACTTCCCATCGCGCAACACAGACCTTGTGCAACAACAACAACACAACTCTACAACCACAACAACCCTGTAATATCCTAACGGAAACAAACAAGATGGAGAAGACGAAAGAGTCAACGAACCTCGTTCGTTCGTTCGTCATACAAGATTTGTAACTTTTTTTTGCGTCCAAAAGAGAACGGCGACACCTGAGACGGATGTCGATCGATCGGATTGAAATAGGCACACATCCATAACACATAATACCTACCGGCCTCATTACCCAGTAAAAGTTCATCATCATCCAAATCCATTTGATCGTTTAGTACTGCCAGTCAAGTTTCGATTTGCACAAGTAGTAATAAGCGGGAGTAGTAGTAGTAGTAGTAGTAGTCTCCCGGTGACCCAGAGTTTATCGAATCCTTTGACCTCGATTCGTGTTTCTGGTTGTGTACACATATATTGTTGTTGTATTTAGTAGTTGGTGGCATCCACAGAGTCTCTTTCTCGTCGAACTACCCCACTGGTAGTTCGTCTCAAAGGTCATTGACCGGAAAGTGACGATTCACACACACAGAGACACACATGGTTTGACCTAGATAGGGAGGAATATCAAAGCTCTTTTGGTCGATAACACACGAGCTGAGAGCCGGCGCGCGCGATCCAGAGTATCCGTCCGTAGTAGAGTAGATTCCACTCTGTGTGTGCGTGTGTGTGAGAGAGCTGGTCTGCTTGAGGGCAAGGTGGGTTGTGTGTGAGCAGCTGTACACACTTACTACTACTACCACTACTACAGGTGAACGACCGCCAATGACCTGTCCTTCTCCCTCCAACATACCCTCATTTTCAGGCCCGGTCAATCGGTTCCAATCATATCCCCAATTTTTTTTCTTTTTTTTCTCTTAAAAATGTCGATTCATGCATCCGATGAAGCGGCGAGAGATTTCAGAGAGATAGTATCTATATAGAGGGGACTAAGGAGGAGGAGGAGGCCAAGTGAAAATAGCATCGGTCGGATGAGGCAGCAGCAGAAGCCCCGGCCACTCTCGATTTCGGTGGTAGGTCGACGACCGCGTAGGAGCGCGAGCGCGCGCGCGCCGTTCACGGGGTTCGGCGACCGCTAAGTAGGGCACGGCCACAGACGTTGCACGAGTAAGCAACGTCAAGATGCTGATTGCGTCAACTGCGATGAGCCACTGTTGTAGCCTCCTCCTCCTCCCCCCACTACTACTACTCTTTTTGGCTGGCCAAGAGGGGAAGTCCGGCTTCCGGCCGAGTTCGTTCAACTTCCATTCATCCATTATTTAATATTAACTCTTGCATGTTTGTTGTTGTTGTTGTTACAGGGTTTCTTCCGGCGGAGCATCCAACAAAAGATCCAGTACCGGCCGTGCACCAAGAACCAGCAGTGCTCCATTCTGCGCATCAATCGCAACCGATGCCAATATTGTCGACTCAAGAAATGCATCGCCGTCGGAATGAGCCGAGATGGTCAGTACACGCTTTGAAATTTAAATTAAATAAAAAAAGGGGTAGTAGTCGTCGTCGTCGTTAGATAGAAGGCCGTTCACCTACATCAAGAGATCAGCATCCAGCTCGCTAGTAGGAGGTCATTGATGACTCCCCAACTATATGGGGCTTTGACCTCATTGGAATCAGAACTCGAGAGCTCGATTGTGAAATGAACTCGTGGAAAACACTCGTCGGTCGGTTGGTACCGTTGCCGGAGCTCCGCCTCCATCCGCCGCGCAAGGATCTCCTTCTGTACCTGCCCGCCGTCTATATCCCTGGCCCCAGTGAACTAGATTCTCGTTAGTCGACACGCTCAGCTCCTGCCAGTCGCACGTGTTTATCTCAGTCTCTCCTCAAGTCTCAGTCTTTTTTCCAAAGTTTTCTGTTTGCTCAAGTCCCGAAGTTCCCTAGTTGAATCAAAAAAGTGTTTCGTATGCACGACATCATGTGCCAAGAGTTTAGCATTCAGGCCAACACCGTCCTGGTGGCCGCCAGACCCATGATGGGCACTTGGGCTCAAAGACGCCAATCGCGAATGGATACTTCCGTTCAAGGTACACTAGTTAATTCAATCTATGCATATTGCCGCTATATGCGCAATCGAATCCGCCCCTCCTTAAATGGAGGTATCAAGGTCGGGAAGGGGGGTTAGATCTCTAGCTACGGTAAACACTTTGGATGACGAGAGAGAGAATGGCAAGAGGGGCGCCAAGGTCTCGCAGTTTCGCCTTTTGGCCGCTACTGTCTATCGTGTCGCCCCGTCGGTTAGTTGAGGGTCGTCATCAACGATTCCAAACACTCTCCGATCAAACTTTGCTCATTGACGACGTCATTTACAAAAGGCGATAGTTGCAGCAGCAGCACTTGAGAGTTAGTTTTGTGTGATGGAAGACCGTTGTGGCGAAGAAGAGTGGCCCATTTTAAAGCGCCTTTTGACGACAGGCCGTAACGATGGTCTCGTGATTTCTTCAAAGTGTTTTTGTTGTCACATCATCCTTATTTTATTTCATTTTTTCATGTTTAATTACAGCTGTCCGATTTGGTCGCGTACCCAAACGAGAAAAGGCCAAGATTTTGGCTGCCATGCAGTCTGTCAATGCCCGATTGGCGGAGCGTTCGCTTCCGTCCGAATTCGCCGACGAAGTCCAGTTGATGCAAGCCGTCGTCCGCGCCCATATGGAAACGTGCGATTTTACCCGCGACAAAGTCCAAGTTTTGATGGCTGATGCCCACCGCCAGCCAAACTACACGGCCTGTCCGCCTACTCTGGTAAGAGCATCATTTTCATCATCATCACGCCATTTCGATTGCGTCAAATATCCCTCGACCTTGATCGTCCATTTCCTGGCGCCGCGACCGGTTTCCATTGGAAACGGATAAGACTGTTGGTTCGTGTGTGCGGCGGGACGGAGTGAAACAGAGCTAGCCGTCGATGACGACCTTGGGCCGTGACCATGAGATCCAACGGGTCCTTTCGTCAAGGATCTCTTCCACCACTCACTCGCTCACTCTTGCTAACTGCAGATGATGATGATGATTTACCAAGAATGACAAAACTTCTTTTGGATATTTCTGTCGCCTCCGTCCTTGAACGCAGATGTAAAAAACATTGCGACCTTTACCTTAGTCTGCCTTGGATTGTAATCAGATTGGATGGAACGGAAAGAGCGGCGATGTATCAAGGTCGCGTCCGTTGATATTTTTCACGAACATTCTATTTGTTCAAAATGGACGATTCAAGGTCGAAACCTTTTTATTCTGTTTCCACTGGCGTAATCGGCCTCGGCGCACTAATGGCGTTGCGCAGCAGCATCTGTTGTATGTTTTTTTGCCTTTCGGTTGACTAACGGTCCCCCCCCATTCTCTTTTTTCTCTCTTCCCGATAATAGGCTTGCCCGTTGAATCCGACTCCAGCGCCGTCCAACGGCCAGCAGCAATTGCTCCAAGATTTCTCCGAGCGCTTCCTTCCGGCCATCCGCGACGTCGTGGAATTCGCCAAACGCTTGCCCGGCTTCACTCTATTGGCCGAAGATGATAAAGTCACGCTCCTGAAACCTGGCGTCTTTGAAGTCCTACTCGTTCGATTGGCCGCCATGTTTGACTCTCAGGTATATTTAAAATTTTGGCTGGATTGAAACGATCGAATCGAAAATTCATTTTCGCAATTTTTTAAAATGCAGAGCAATACGATGCTGTGCTTGAACGGCCAGCTATTGAGGAGGGACGCTCTCCACAATTCGTCCAATGCCCGGTTCCTCATGGATTCCATGTTTGAATTTGCCGAAAGACTCAACAGTCTGGCGCTCAACGACGCCGAATTGGGCCTCTTTTGCGCCGTCGTCGTCATCGCTGCCGGTAATTTCGCTTAATATTCCAGGTCAAAACATTGCGAAATGTGGTGACTCATTCTTTTTTTCTATTTCTGTTGGCACACAGATCGACCTGGATTGAGGAATGTGGAATTAGTCGAACGGATGCAATCGAAATTGCGCTCCGTATTGGAAAATGTTTTAAATCAAGCCCATCCGGACAAAGCCGGACTCTTCCTGGAATTGTTGCGCAAAATCCCCGACCTGCGCACGCTCAATACGCTCCATTCGGAAAAGCTGCTGGCCTTCAAAATGACCGAACAACAACAACAACAACAACAGCAACAACAACACTACAGCAACCTTCAGCAGACTCCACCCCCGCCGGCCAGTCCTTGGCTCAACGATCGGGACAGCTACGACGAAGAAGGAGCCAAGAGCCCCATGGGCTCCGTGTCCAGCAGCGGCGCCGAGTCCATCTGCTCCGGAGTCGAAGGCGCCGGCAGCGATTTGCCGTTGTTGGCCGCAGTCGCCGGAAGCGCCGCTCCGCTCTTGTCTCATCGGCGCCGGCCTCGCGGCCCGTCTGAAAACGGCTCTTCTTCCATGTCCAGCGATGGCGAAGAATTGGATTCCGGCCGCTCCTTGTTGAGGATTGTCGAATCCCCACCGCGCACCCACAGTGCAGGAGCCGGAAGCAGCACCGGAAGTATCAGTGGCGGCTGCCCGTACTCTAAGATGCGCAAACTGGACTCGCCAGACGATTCCGGAATCGAATCGGGCGTCGATCGCTACGAGAAGATGTCGACGGCCTCGCGGTCGACCAACACGTCGCTGTGCTCCTCTCCGCGCTCGTCGCTCGAGGACAAAGTCAAGGAGGTGGACGAGATGCATCACCACCATCACCACCACCACCAACTGGCGACTCCTACTCCGTCGGCTGGTGGCCGAGTTGGACCATCCAGCGTCGATGATATGCCCGTTTTGAAGCGAGTCCTTCAAGCTCCGCCCCTTTTCGATACCAACTCGCTCATGGACGAAGCCTACAAGCCGCACAAAAAGTTCCGGGCTTTGACTCTTCAGCGCAAAGGCGAAGAGACGCCGATGCGAGTCCCGGCCGTCAGCCCACCGCGGAGCTCTCCATCCTCTTCATCAGCATCGACGGTCAGCGTCTTGTCGGCCGCTCTCAGTTCACCGCCGGGCACCTACTCGGCTCTGTGCAGTGCCTTGACATCTCCTCCAGCGTCGTCGTCGTCGTCTTCGTTGTTGGCGTCGTCATTGTCGTCTGGAGTCAGTTCATTGACGTCGACTCACTCGACGCTGGCTCGCTCCCTGATGGAAGGGCCAAAAATGGTCAGCACCGAGCAGCAGCGCCGCGCCGATCTCATCGTGGCCAACATCATGAGGGGCAACGTGACGGGCTCGTCACCCACTCCGTCTTCGTCCAGCCAATCGAGTTACTCGATGTCTCCGTCACCTCATTCCAGCGGACAACAGCAGCAGCAGAGAACCGTCTTGACTTCGGGTCCTCTTTACGTCGGCTCTTCGCCGCCATCCAGCAGCAGCAGTAGCTGGAATTACCACCACCAGAGGTCACCGGCTTCTCCCCAACATCACGCCAGCCCGAGTCCCCGTGCTCAGCAACAGCCGGAATTGCTATCTGCGTCCATCGGTAGCGCCGACTCGCAACCGTTGAACTTGTCGCTCAAGTCGCCCTCGTCGTCGCCGGCCAGGCCAACGACGCCAGTCACGCACACTCATTACTTCCCCCTTCACGCCTAGAGAGAGAAAAGAAGAAGAAAAAGAAAGAAAATTAGATAAAGATCATCTCAACGTACCTGGATTTGTGTGTTGGATGAAGGGGGAGCGCGATGGGTGATGGGCGATGGTCGGGACGAAAGGCGGAAAACAGCGAACTCTTTTTTAGATTATAAAAACAAAAAATTACCATTCGTTGCAATGATCCGCGCTCGTCAGCCGTTTTATCCCTTTTTCAAAAATACTACAACACCAATTTGTACATTACCTGTAGTACTACTACCATGTCAATTCACGGTCATTTATTATATCGATATCTATCCAAGCCTTTTTTCCCCCTTTTTTTTGTTTCAAAGACCGAATCGTACTGAATGTCGTCAAATTTCTTCGGTTTTTTTTTTTTCATTTCAGCATTTCTTTTGATTTTCGTTGAAAAACTCGCGCATCGCGGAAACCCTCGCTGTCAAACAGTCCCAATTCGAAATTTTCGGCGCGATTTTGAAAAACCCCGAATATTTTTTAGCCGTTGGCGTCCAAGACGCGGCAGCACCTCTCTTTCTTTCTTTTGTTAAATTACGAAAAAAAAAATTCGTTGAATTTTAATTTTGTTTTTCGGCCCATCGGGATTAAAAAGGAAAAAAACTTAATCGCCCGTTTTTCGACGAGGTTTCCCCTTTTTTTATTTGCTAATTATTTTAAGCGCTGAGAACCCACAACAAATATGTTTTGTCCGTGTATATCGTATGTTGTCACACCTGCTCGACCTAGAAGAAATAGAAGAAGATCCTTTCAAAAAAGACGAAAAGAAAAAAAAAACAAAAGAAAAGTATCCCCGGACAACCTCTCGGAGAAACGAGCGCAGGTCGATCTCGACACATGATGTCTTTGATGATGATTCTTGATCCCTGTCCCCCCAACCATTTGATGAAATAATTTCGTGTCGTGTTTTTTGTGATTCGACGGACAACCCATTTCCTGTGAAACGACAGAGAGAGAGAGAGAGTAAAGGGAGAGCCCTCCAATTTCGACAAAAAAAAAATTCTGTTCGATATGGCAGTCGAAATCGCCTGATTTGTATCCCAGTGGACAACAATTTTTTTCTGTTTTGGTTTTTGCCTATCTTTATATATATATATATTATAAAAATATATAGTGTCCATGTGTAATGGCTTCTACTACAAGGTTTTTTTTGTAAAAAGAATTGAACTGGGGGGAATAAGGCGGTAAACTCCTTTTCGGACGGTTTGGGGAAAAAACAAACAAAAGTGATGGAAATTTAAATTTCAGTTGTACATGGCAATTTGCACTCGGAAAATCGTATCTTCCTCGTCTTCTGTGTGTTTTCGTTTTCTTTTGGGGGGACTCTTGGAAACAAAGAGATGATATCTCTCTCTCTCTCTCTGTAGTTTTTTTTTATTATTTCTTGTGTGCGACTGTCGTTTTTATTTCAAATTTTGTTTCGTTTCTTTGGAGAAAGAAACTGTCATCCCCTATATAATGGAATGCGACTGTATGTGTGCGGTTTTCAATTGTATGCGTGCGTGTGTTCTCCAATGACCGGTTTATGTAGCGCATGACATTACAATTATGCAAAAATGTCATCAGTGTCTCGAGTACTTACTTTTATTTTATAATGGTATTATTATTATAAACAAGAATAAGACAATTAGGCGATGATAAAGAAGCCTTAACGAAATGAAGAAATAACAAGGGGTCAATTGAATCCGGTCGGCCTAAACAGGTTTAAATTGGATGTAGTTGTAGGGACGGTCGCTAGATGACGTTGGCGCATCTAAAGGGAGGAACTAGGTGCAAAGGTTGGGGCCTTCGGCATATTTAAGTATTGCAGGCGTACAAGACAATAGGAATTTAGTGGGTTAAGAAATTTATAGAGGCATAGAATTTTCAAGTTTCGTGTTAGGAGTGAAAATACCAAACTATGGTGTGTGTGCCGTGTGGGCTATATTTTAAGGTTAAGATAGCATACATAAATGAATTCAGTCGTTGACACTCTTGTAATAAAAAAAAATAAAGTATAGTATTTGCTAAAATGTTTTACAAAATTATTTTCATTGGCAGCAAAATACTCGATAGCAAAATAGTACTAAATATAGCTATTATTTTTTTAGTTCTCTTAAAAAGCAATTTTTAAGTTGACTAGTAACTTTTTTATACACCAGCTTTAAGTTCAGTTGAAAGTTCAATTTCTAAACTAAAAGGCTGTCGAAATTTGCGAATATATTCATATTCGCAAAATTGGCACCAGTGGGCTTCACTTTGGCATCCAATCATTTTGCTCCGCTTATTTGCCCAATCAGGTACGATTAAACGATTCCCCTGTGTATGCGGTGTGTAGGCTTTCGGATGCACCGGTCCTATTTTGGCAGGTAGGAGTACCCCCCCCCCGTCCCACCCTATTACTAGGGTTGGGGCCTGAGGCATATACTATGCCTCAGGGAAAACCAGCGATAATAAAAGTGGCACCCGGGGAACCGATTCTACGGAAAGAGGGGATTACAATCTCATCACGTCAATCAAATTTTCCATTTTTAGTCGAAGAAATGAAAGTTGCTTACGAAACGAGAGTTGATTGGTAGAGAACACGCAGGAAACCTTAACCTAAATGGCCGTTGGGAACAATATTGTAAGTAAGTCACTGCTCCTGCGTCACCGATTCGAAATGTTTCATTAAAATAAATGACCGATAGTAGAGTGAAAGCCACTGATGGATAACAGAGGAGAACACCTGCTACAACTGGCCGGCTCTGTTGGCCTCTATCGACGGCCGAATGATTACGAAACGGCACGTGTTTGTAACCAACAGTGCCGTCTGCGTGCCCGTAGCAAACGGTCGCACGTTTTGACGCCTCGTCGAATATATCCTCGAAAAACTACACCAGTCCAAGTCCGTTTAGAGCAGCTCAGACATTATCTTATCGGTGGAGAAACGGAAGAAAAAGGCGCGGCGCACCAAAGTAGAGGCGTCATCTTTCCATTTTAGATCGGAAATGCGAGTTTGTGGGGAGGAAAATGGTGGCGCGGCGGCCGCCATTCGACTATAGACGATGAGCAAAACCCGACAGTGTAACTGAGCCAATGCCCGGCCTCTGACTCTGTGTGTTGTTGGCGAGTGTATAGGATTCTCTCTACTCTTCTCTGCTGTGCCTTCTCGTCTGCTGCTGGGGTGACACGTCTACACTACAGGGCCAACGGCAGGCTGGGCTTTTTTTTGAAGGTCGTATACTGTTGCCTCCCTTCTCCGTACAAACTCTACTACTACTACCTAGACTAGACTCTACCAACGGAGCCTCTAACCTTTCTCTTTACTTTTCTCCCCTTCAAAACCATCCCAAAAGTTCCTTGAGGGGGTCGAAAATTACAACCACCGTAGCTACAATCCCTAAGGCTTCTTTTTTTTCTTCTCCTGACTCTCTTTAATATATCGTAGCTAGCTGGGCGGGGAAAGGAGCTGGCCGTGTTGGTTCAAGAGCTTGTTCTCTCTATACGAGTTATATCTTTTCCCCAACTTGTTCCTCAGTGTGTTTCGTCGTGTCCTTATTTCCAGTTTTCTTGTTTTGTCAGGTCGGTGGAGGAACGCGGTCGAGTTATCTCTTTCGTCCCGCCCGTTGTTTCGTCTCACCGTCTCGGCTAACAGTTCGCTTCGAATTCAATTCTGTTAAACAGCCTCGGACTTTGTGTGTGTTGGGAGAAAAGCTGCGCATTAACCATGGCACCTCAAGAAGTGAAATTTATGGAAAATCGGCTAGGCGGTGTGGCACTGGTCATTGACGGCTGCAAGTATCGAATTAATCGACGGTCGGGCACTACAGTTTATTGGAGATGTTTCTTTCGCTGGTGTCGAGCCAACGCCGTGGTGGAAGACGGTAAACTGAAATCATCGTGTGGTAAACACATTTGTCAACAGCCGCTCAACAACGGCGGCGGTGCAAATGCGACCAAAACGCCTCTGACCGGACGCCACCACCAGCTGCAGCGCCAGCAGACGCCAGCAGCCGTCAGCAGTCAGCAGACGGCGATTCAACAGAGGCGACCGGTAGCATTGGCGACTGATGCTGCTGCTGCGACAGTAAAAATGGCCACACGTGCAGCTCAAGGTTCGGCTACTCAGACCTTAACCAGAAATGCCAACAAGGCCAAAACAGCACTCAGATCTCAGAAACCTTCTACCAACAATAATATGGTCGTTCGTCGCAAATCCAAGGCCACAGAGGAGGATAACAAAACGACTGTTGTACAACATCTCCAACCGTCCCCAGCCGAATCGCCTCAACCTATTTGTGCCTCTGAACCAAGCTCGTCACCCAAACAGGTAACGGTTTTTATGGTTATCATACTTTTTGCGCTCTGTGTGAATTGGATGGTAAAGTTGATTAAAATCAACGTGCCGGACGTGGTGAACAAAGAAGATCCCGCGCTCAACAATTTTTTAGGGGAACTTTTCATTCAAACCACAGTGTTGCCATTCGATTTAATCGAAAACTCGGAATTTCGATTTCCAACTATTTTTATCAATAAGCAAATAGATCAACAGATAACAGAAAAAACTGTTTTCGTGACTGAAATGTTACGGATACAATGTATTTCCGGTGCTTCCGGTTCTACCCGAACGGCAATGTTGTTGCATCTGTCAAATGTCTCACGCGTGAAAGTTGGGACAACAACAGTTGAAACTAATTTAACTGTGCAATCATTGTGATATTGATGGAAAACTTGGCTTCCCTTGTTGTAGCTGATTTTGCTATACCAGTAAAGAAAACGCCGATACCAAAAGTAAAGCAACATTAACATTCTGTCCCATTTCTTTTACAGAATGAAGCACCCAAGTACAAGATATCGGCCGAGTGGAAACGGCGAGTGAAATCCGAGTACATGCGGATCCGCCAATCTCGTCGTTATAAACGGGCCGATGAGATCCGTGCAGCTTGGTCCGATAACAGAAAGAATGTCACTGGTATGTTCTTGATGACATTATTCAGTCTGTGAGTTGAGGAATGAATCATTTTTGTCCTAATACAGAGAGAGTGGCTGCCAACCAGAAGAAATGGGAGGTGAGCAAAGCATTCTGGGCGTGCAGCCAAGAATGGCCAGCTCACAGTCAGTGCATGAAAAAAGTCAAACCTGAACATGGAATGGGAGTCAACACAGATCAGAAAGTAGTGCCTGTTAAAATAATTAATGCAGTTGCACCTGTACCAACCATGTACACTTGGGCTGGGCTTCAACAGAATTTCATGGTAACAACATCTTGTGCTCATTATCAAAGTCCAATCACTCATTGTTTTCCTTCACAGGTCGAGGATGAAACAGTTCTTCACAACATCCCTTACATGGGAGATGATGTGTTGGACCAGGAAGGTACGTTTATCGAAGAACTGATCAAAAACTATGACGGGAAAGTTCACGGAGACCGCGAAGGGGGCGTCATCGATGACGACGTCTTCGTGGAACTAGTCACTGCCTTAGTCCCCTTTTGCGAAGAGGATGAGAAATCCGAGTTGAATAACGGCCTGAAGGCCGTTAAAACAGAAATTGTTGATAAAGCTGAACGGTGTAATGAATTCACGGAGATCAAAGAGAAGCCCTCCTCCGGAGAAGCATCACCTAAAGACCTTCCTAACATTATCGTCTTTCAAGCGATCGCCTCCGTTTTTCCTGATAAAGGAACACCAGAAGAACTTCGCGAAAGGTCAGCTAACCGTTTTTGTTAAATATATTGCACAGCAACTTGTAACGAAATGTTGTTTTACGCAGGTATATGGAACTTACAGAACGAGTTGATCCAGTTGCCTTGGGTAGCGAGTGTACTCCAAATATTGACGGTCTGAAAGCCCTGTCTGTACAAAGAGAACAAGCAATGCATTCGTTTCATACCTTGTTCTGTCGCCGGTGCTTTAAATACGACTGTTTTCTTCATCGTAAGTTCATTGCCATTTTGATTTATTTCCTTCATTAGATTTCCTACGTATTCTTTACTGAGTTCTATTTTCCCAAACGCTATCTCCTTATCTCTCTAAAGAAAGTCAAGGAGCTGTGCCTCGACGAGGTAATGCTATTTCTTTCAAAATGCTTCGCCTTCATTTTGTGCCATTGTCAAAGATTTTACTGATAAACCTTTTTAATCACAGGTCTACAATCTTATCACCCTGGCCCAAACAGCCAGAAGAGAAAGTGTAATGATCTCAAACTGCCCAAACAACCTTGTGGACCTCAATGTTACATGTACCTGGTGAGAATACAAAAATAAGGCATCATCATCATCCACCCAATTACTAACATTTTTTGTAGGAGGGTCTGTGGGAGAGATTAGCGGCACAAGCGGCGAAGGAAGGAGATGAGGCTGATGGACAGCCTCTAAAAATCCGGAAGACTGTTTCGCTTGATTCGGGGAATGAAGCTTCATCCGAAGATAGCAATGACAGTAGCATCAAAGCCGAGAACGGAAGCAACGGAAAATCTGTTCCAGAAACTATCCAAGAGGAAAAAGATATGGAATGTAAGGGACACGACATCTTTCTCTTGTTGTACGTCTTTCACCTAATGGGTAAATGCGATTGCAGGTGCGATGGAAGTCGTCGTAGAGAACCAAAATCCACCGGTTACCGTTCCACCTAAAGTGGGCAAGCCTAGCGATACTTCAACTCCAGCTAGCTCCAATGAAAACTCGAATAGTTCTTCGAGTTTGGTACCTGAACGCAAGAATAGCCTTAATGAGAAACCTGGACCGTCAAGGTACACACAATTTACTTTGTATTTCCTATGCTCAATGAAATAGTGTGCTAATTACATTACTTCAGGGAAAGTAAATCAAATGAATCTGGCACAAGCACGCCCCTTGCCCAAGCACCACCTGCTCAAGAGCTGAATCCTCTAAAAGGCATCGACCCGGAGTTACAAGCTATTTGGACACCTGCGGAACAAACCCTGTTTAGAGCAGTGCATCCGATTTTTCTCAACAATTATTGCGCTATTGCCCAGTCTATTCTTAGCAAAACATGTCAGCAGGTTGGTGCATGGACTTCTACGGCGTACCAAAGTTTCACACTTTCATGTTTTTTTTTTGTTTTTTTTTCTTGTAATGATAGGTTTATCGCTTTGCTCAGCAAGAAGCCGCCGATTTACCGGCCCTCGAAGCCGAGAAGGAAGCTACCCCACCGCGCAAAAAGAAAAAGAAGCTAAGACTCTGGTCCGTTCACTGCCGTAAAATCCAGCTTAAGAAAGATGCCTCATCAAATCACGTCCACAACTTTACTCCATGCGACCATCCCGGTCAGCCATGCGATTCCAACTGCCCGTGTGTAAATGCACAAAATTTCTGCGAGAAATTCTGCCAGTGCAGCTCGGATTGTAAGTTTGGACATTTTGTTGTAACAATGGAAGAATGAGTACTAACAGTTTTATTCATCAGGCCAAAACAGGTTTCCAGGTTGTCGATGCAAAGCTCAATGCAATACCAAACAGTGCCCCTGTTTCTTGGCCGTTCGTGAATGTGACCCAGACCTGTGCGGTACTTGTGGGGCGGATCACCATGATGTTACCAAAATTACCTGCAAGAACGTCAGCGTTCAAAGGGGATTGCGTACGTTCTTTCTCCAATTTTGGCAACTGTTCACGAATTTAGAATGTTTTTTTCTAATTTTAGGGAAGCATCTCTTAATGGCCCCGTCAGACGTGGCTGGTTGGGGAATATTTTTGAAAGAAACGGTTCAGAAGAATGAATTCATTTCAGAATACTGCGGCGAAATTATCTCGCAAGATGAAGCCGATCGAAGAGGAAAAGTGTACGACAAATACATGTGCTCCTTTTTGTTCAACCTCAATAATGGTAAGCAAACTATTACGGTTCTTTGGCTCGAGTAAACGTGGAGTTTAACTTTTTGTTGTCTTGCTTTAGACTTTGTTGTTGACGCCACCAGAAAAGGCAACAAGATACGCTTTGCCAATCATTCGATCAACCCCAACTGTTACGCCAAAGTCATGATGGTTAACGGTGATCACCGAATCGGTATCTTCGCCAAAAGGTTCATTCACTCTGGAGAGGAGCTATTTTTTGATTACAGGTTCGTTTTCAACTATTTTCGCTTCACTGATAACACATCACCGTAACGAAAACTATATCTTTTCTAGGTATGGACCTACAGAGCAACTGAAATTTGTTGGCATTGAAAGAGAAGCGGAATTCCTATAAATATGTTGGTTAAGCTGTAAGCATCGAGGCCTTTATGTGATTCGCAAGATCCAGTAGTTGAATGAAAACGGCCACACTAGAATTTAAAAACTCATTTGTGCTTTATGTAAATCATGCATTAATCCTAAATATTGTATTGTAGTGACTCAATTTTTAACTTAATCAGTTAATAGTGAAGATTCTTTTTCACGTTACTTGCTGATCGGTGCTTCTGTCGTCGAGCATTTTGGTCAATAAACTATGTTCAATAATGAATTATTGCAGCGTTAAAATTCTTTTAACACTCCATTTTCATCCGCTTATGAAATAAGTTTGTCAAATTACAGTATAATTTGTCTAGAACGAACTTTGTTTAGACATACTGAGCGCACTGAATCTTACTAGATTACTAGAATGTGTAACTTCCCCATTTAATAGTTTTTTAGATATCACGCGTTCAAACGATGTTCGATAGTTGCGTTTTAAAATGAAGGACTAGACCAGAGTCAGACTAGGCCTACAATTTTTTTTTTACAGTTTTTAATCCGGTAAAATAAAAATGTCAGATGTTTCGCTACTAGTTTTCCCTGGGCGTAGGCGAGTGCCATTAACGGAGTTTTTTCCAGGGAACCAATTCCAAACTTGCTTTTTTCTCTTTATTTATGTAATTTTTATTTTTAGAGTTACACCTACCTAACATTAAATAATACGGGGAAAATTTCCCGGAGGGATTCTGGTCGAGAAAAAAAAGCCCCCAGACGACCCTCTTTTTCGCGCCAAACAGTTTGAACGGCTCTCACTTCGGGGACTCGTTCCACTAAACGGGAAAACCGTACATGTTGATTTTGGGCTCAAAAATCATGGAATTCAACCTTCCACTGGGTAGAATGGAAAAACTTAAGTTTAGAAGTAATTAGCTCTGTGTGATTGTGAGAAAATCGATTTTCCGATTTACCAATCGGGCGACGTAGTTGTGTCGATGACGTAGCCGTGTCGATTTATTGCGATTTGCACAAAAATAAAGTTTACGTTCTTCGCCACTAGAGACGCTAGGCATAAATTTAATTTAAAACTTTTTCGTTCTTTTTCCGCTCATTTACTTAACTTACTTCATTTCAGATATTCTTCTTTTTAATTTTAAAGATAATTAATTAGTTTATTGATTGGTAGGTTGACTAGATATGGCTTTGTAAAAAGTAAAATTTGTACGACACTTGTGTACATCAATCAAATAGCATTTAAATGTCATTAGACAATTTCGAATTTGAAATGCAGAAGGCAAACTTAAATCTACTTCTCTTTCATTGGAGCTACCATGCCCTGCATTGTCATTTAATTAAACAACACAGAAACCGACGGAATAAAAGGCTGATTTCTTAATTTGCCAAACTCCTTTTTTTATTTGGTGTAATGCGTAAATATGCCTATTTCTCATTCGAACGTAATATTATAGGTTTGCTTATTATTAAAATCACACACATCTTGATTTAAACTTCGACACCTACCTAACATTAAATAATACGGGGAAAATGGCCAAAAATGCCCGCATGCGCATACCCGCCATTTTTAAAGGGCTGGTCAATTAAGTGCCAACGTCTGGCAACATAGCACCTGGGGATAGCTACATGTTGAGCGCGAAAAAACACTCGAGGGAGAGTTAGACGCTGGCTCTGGACAAAGCCACGAACATGGCATCCCAACCAAAAATCACAGGTTTTTACCGTCCCACCAAAGCAAATTCTTCAGCAGCTGCTTCTAAGCGACGGAAAGCAATCATCGAAGATCCTGTCAGTGATATTGAAAGTATTCGTGAAATAAAGCCAGTTATTGTAGCCGATGCAAAGGAAACAATAGCCAAATTTGTGGCGGAGCCTCCCGTTCTGTTGAAGAGTAATCAGTTAAAAGTAGAACCTGTTCAAACAGGTAACACTATAAATATTTTTACCGAGCTTGGAAAGACTGTGCAGAAAAAACCTAGTCTAAGGAAGAGTAAAAAAACTGTGAAGTCTTCTGAGAGTTCTTTGAAAATCTGTTTTTCCAAAGCCTTGCTTGTTGACAAACTTTGTGCCAAAAAAGAAATAATCCAAGAGGAGACAACATCTTTTGCAGATAATCATGATTACAACCCAATTGAAGTTTCTACTCCCAAAGGTGCCAATGGCTCCACAACATCTTGTCGCAAGAGGAAGATGCAGTGTGTTGAAGAACAATCTGAGATAATTAAGAAAACTCCAGAAAAGCCAGCAGAAAAAAGTAAAGATGTTGAGTTGTCAACTAAAGTTAGGAAAAAATTGGACATGGGGAGTGAAAAAGTTGCAACCAACCAACGTGCTGAAGTAGTCAAGGCTAATATTGTGAACTCTCCAAACTCTCCATCAAAGCCAGTTTCGTTTTTGTGTATGGGACCTCTCTCTCCCCGAAAGCCAGGCATCAACTCACCTATTCGTACTACCAATAGTCCATTATCAAAAAGTAGAACACTTCAATCAAGTTCTGAAAAGTTGATGCAAAACCTTGCAGAAAAAAGATTTAAATCTCCAGCTGTAAAGTCATTGGCGTCTTTGCTTGATAAAGTTCCTTCTCCTGCTGCCAAGGTATAAAAATATGAGCTTAGAAAAAAGTTTTCCCATAATTTAACTTTTGACTAAATAAAATTCTGCAGTTAACATCAGAGGAAGTGAAATCTCGTCTCGGGACCAGCAAGAATCTCGCTGAACTTCGAGCCAAGCTCTCAAAAGTCAATGACTGTTCGGCAAAAGTCAAAGAGTTCTACGAAAGCAAAGTCCAGTTAAAGAAGTTCTCAAACCTTGAATTTAATCTTGCTGTTCCAGTCAGGTACAGTTGCTTATTCCAATTGGTTTTGTGTAACAGTTTTTAACCAAATCGTTTTCAAATAGCCCATCAAAGCAGTCACCGATCAAACGCGACAGACAAGTAGAGAAAAGGCCAGCGTTTGAGCGTTTCCATGCCCTTGCTCAAGCTCCTTCAGAACATCTTATTCTTCCTTATAAATACAAGGTTCTAAATGAAGTGTTCCGCTGTCTCGAAACTGTCGTCGCTATGTTGTATAACAGGAAAGAGTGCATCCATTTCAGCAAGTTGAAACCTGCTGTACAAAAAATGCTTCAAAGGTAAATATTGTGTGCTTTAAAATATATGTATTTCTGTTTGAATACCCCTTTTTTCATCCACAGGGACTTCACGGAAAAACACTTGGCCCAAGTTTGTCACGTTTTTCCATCTGCTTACAAGATTAACTATGAAAGGCTTGTCGCCAATCTCCGTAGTTCTCCTGTGAAGAATCGCTCCTTTCAGCTAACTTTGGCTCCAAGGCTGAATTACTTGAGTCCAAGTAATTTTTTTACCGTAGCATCAGAATGAAAGTGTATCAATAATTATTTTATATTTTACTTAAAGAACTCCTTGACGAAGAAGAGTCGGACGAGATCAACGATGACGGAAAAAGTTTCCAGCCTCTGGCCCCTACGATGCTAATCGAGAGGCGTTACATCTTTCATAATCGTTTGATCAAAATCGCCAAAGAACATCACACGGTATGCCAGTTTGCAACAATGATCATCCTACAGTTGAATTCAATTTTTGGTTTTTAGGAGTTCTTGGCCGATTACAACCCGCTCTTACAAGTGCCTGAAGACAAAGTGACAAGGTGGCATCAAAATTTCGATGTTGATGCCGTTCCAGATGTTCCTCTTGCACCGCTGCCTGCTCCTCCGGATGTCAAGACGTTTGCAACCGCCAAAGATGTTCTAGGTAATGGACTTTATTAGCTGTATCACCTGCATACTTCTTAATACTTTATTACTATTCTAATACTAGAACAAGCGCACAGTCTAGCCAAACTGAATCCACGTCTGGAAGCAGCTTTAAAGGAAAGGGCTTCTTTGAGCGATGCTGCTGTACCATCCAAGACGAATTCACAGCAAGAAGTTGAACCTCCGAAACCCACAGCACCAGTTAATGTTGGATTAAAAGGCGTTTCTCAGTCATTAATAGACAAGGTAAACTAACATCCTTTCAGAACTTTGGATTTTTTCCCCTTGTGTTTATACACGCCATGCTATTCATGAATAGATTCGAGCTCGAGAAGCCGCTAAATCACAAAAACAGATGACAATGAATACAGAAGAAATCCGACGCCAGGGAATACTCAAGTTGCTTCCTGAATTTGCTCGGATCATTAATAGTGTTTTTGTGACGGAAAAGAAGTCAGTTATTGCACTGAAGCCACTAATTGAACGAATTCAATACAGCCACCGGGGGATAATGAGTGCTTCAGCCGTGGAAGAACACATCAAGCTTTTGCGTAGTGTTTATCCAGAGTGGCTGGATATCCTCAACAGAGGTGGTATTGATTACGTTAAAGTGGATCGGAAGATCGATAGCAATATCGTTTATCAGAAACTTGAAGACAACGCCAAAAGTTAACTCGTTTAACACGTGTGGTTTTTAATTGCAACGTTTTTATATTTGCGAACTTTTTTTCAACTCATTTTATTTTTGAACCTGGCCAATGTGATTTTTTAAATAAAAAAATGATGATGTTTCATCGGTTTACCGATCAGTGCTCTCACTGCTAAACATCGCCCCATATTTCAGTCTCTAGTATTGTATGTTTTGGAAACGTTCAGGTTAAAACTCGTCGCTTAACACAATATTTGGTTATATTGTGCGTGTTTGATCCTAGAAACCATGTTAATCCTGAAAATACAAAATGATCCGAAACCTTTGCCGAGTGCAGGCTATGGATTGGTAACTTTTCAGCTATTGCGCTTGTTGTTTTGGCAACACAGCAGTTTGAAGCAGACGGAAAACGGCATCGAGACATGCTTGGGGTTTTTGTTGTGACAAACGTAAAAGAAAAACAAGTCGTTCTTAGAGCTTAAAATGAGGTTAGCTGATAAATTTCAAGTGATTAGGGGTATGAGGACAGATTTCAAGCCCAGTGAAATTGCGAGTATGGGTATACCGTTTAGTATTAATTATCCGGCTTTCGTTTTACTCAATGTAAGTATCATTTAACCTAGTGCTTGCTTGTCTTCTCGAAGTTTTTTTTTTTTTAGACAGAAGGACATAAACTTAAATGTTTATGGTCTCAGTTGAAAAGATCTAGCCGTCATATACTCTTAAATGACTCTCAGTCCCTTGCTTTACTCACAATTTTACACAATTTTTTTACCCCATAGATTCATATTTGGAAATGGGGTTAGATTTTTCATTAGTTTACCAAATAAAACTTATAATTTTTCTTTTGCTAATCTTATTTTTTTTAATGGCTGTTCCAGCTACACTCTATAGCCTACTTGATCGGCGATATCTGAAGAAAACCGCATTTTCATGGTTTTCATTCGCATTCCGTTGGCGCCTGTTGGCTAAGGTATGACAGCATATTAGTTCCCGGACTCGTGAGTGTGGGTAGAATATGATATGCATCAGCAGATGTGTATGTGTGTACCGTTGTTTCCTTTAAAAAAAAATACAGGTTAGCTCTTGCATAGATTTCTAAATCTATAAACTTTTGTCCATTTTGCGCGATTTATTATGTTAACGTATAAGCGAGGAAGCAAATCACCGTTCTGGTGATTTTATATGTAGGTAAGTTTGATAACTTTTCGCTAGAACATTGTGTCTGTAAAACCATAAGCCCTTCACATGGATAGTCGGGTTTTCGTGGGTCAGTCACAAACTTGATTATTTTTACACTGCCTGAAGCAGAATTGCCAAGCAAGAAGGCTCGCCCATACTGTGTCTATGGTTTTAAATCCGAATTTGCGAACCAATCTAATCTTTGTAAAAGAACATACCTGGAGCAAAATTGTCTGACAAAGAAGATTAATGACCTCTCGTCTGGTCGGGCGCTGATCTTTATTTTTAAATGTCAGGTTCTTTGACTCTCTCTAGAGATCACGAGAGATCAAATTAACTCCTTTAAGACCCGCCTTCTCTGTACCTTCAGAATCATGCTTGAAGGCACTTGACTAGATGGTTATCGCGAGGCCGTCAGTCTACCTTCAGTCTTTGCTTGGAGCCATCAAAGCTAAACCCCTGTTTTATATTCTCCTACTCACAAACAACAGAACGGCTTCTCTGACGTCTAACACATTTCTGGTAAGTTTTAATGTTTACCTTATCCGCGTTCACACTTATGCTGTAACCAAATTTGTAATGACAAGTGTTCATTAAACTACTTACTTTAAAATCCGTCTGTTTCCTGTGAAAGATGACAGTAAACAAAACAAGTTAAATGACAACCCAATTTATTTGTTTCTTGTTTTTATCGTGTTCAGAACCATGGCATCCATAGAGTGGCTATGCCTGCTTGCAGCAATTTTTTCCAACTTTATAAATGCTGGAGGAAAAATTTTGCCTGATATCAGGCTTCCAAAATCTATTGTTCCAGAACACTATCGGTTCGGAATAATTCCCGACATCCATCACAGCAGTGACGTGGAAGGATTTGTGGACATGGATTTTTTTGTTCAATCATCTACAGATCGTATAGTCATGCACTCGGTAAATTTAACGTTAGAAGAAGATAGCGTTTCTGTTAATCCAATAATTATGGAGTCAATGGAAATGATGCAAGAAAATGATGTAAGTAAAACCAGCTCCAATGAAAAGAAAAACCAGCCAAAAGTCGTTCTTCCGATTATGTATGATACCGAAAAAGAATTTGTAATCATAAATTTAGCCTCAAAGCTGGAAGAAAACCGACGATATCGAGCTAGTTTCAACTTTTCAGGAAAATTAGCAACAAATTTGAAAGGCTTCTACCGTTCCGACTATGTGGATCTAAAAAGTAAAACAAAAAAGTATGGCTAAATAACAAAAATGCTAACTAAAGGTTCAGACTATAAAATTGCATTGCAATATTTCCAGAGTGATTGGCGTGACTCAGTTTGAACCAACTGCGGCTCGACTTGCGTTTCCCTGTCTTGACGAACCGGCTATGAAAGCCACTTTCACCGTTTCCATCGGTCGCCGGGCAAATTACACGTCACTGTCCAACATGCCTCTCGTCAAAACCGAACCAATGTAAGCATATCAATAAAACTAGAAGCCTTAGTGGTTATGCTTCAATGTATCTTGCAGCTGTTGCAATATTTGTGCGGTTTGATGAAAGCGTTGTAGTTTTCTCATCATCTACTTTCCATTTACCTCTTATTAATTTAGAAATAAGAGATTCAGTCGATTTTCATAGTGTGTCCTGTGGGTATACCCTAAATGGGCAGTTTTGCGGACTGAGTTTGATTTTCCTTTTTCATTTGACAAACTGGAATTTGTTTTCCCCAACTTTCTCTGAAATATTAAGCGCGAAATCCCCGTTTGAATTCGCGTTATCGATCATCAATTTTGGTCTTTTCTTAAAAGTTGAAAAGCGAGTTAATATGATATGTACTGGTCTGTACAGGTCCGGCAAAGAAGGCTGGTTCTGGGATTTATACGAGAAATCTGTACCTATGTCGACCTACCTCGTTGCATGCCTGGTCTCTGAATTTGATTTTCGCCAAGCAAGACCAGTCATCCGCCCCTTAAATGATGACCGAACCACAAACAATGTAACAGAGGTGCGTATTTGGGCACGCCCTGATGCAATACATCAGGCGGACTTGGCCGTAAAGATGACGCCAACTATGCTGGAGTTTTTGGAAAGTTATTTCCAAGTTCCGTTTCCTCTTCCAAAAGTTGATCTGGTCGGATTACCTGATTTTTCTTCCGGTGCAATGGAAAACTGGGGACTCGTCACTTATAGGTATTTAAAAAATAACATTTCTTTCAAAGTTATAGAATTGGAGGTTTTTATAATTTTAGAGAAACTACTTTATTGGTTAACCCAAAATCGGCAGCTGTCCGCGATGAAATGAACGTCGAGCGAGTTATTGCACACGAGTTGGCTCATCAGTGGTACGTTTCTTGTGTTTACAGTTGGATTCTCTCGCTCACATTTCTCTTTCCGTTTAATTAGGTTCGGCAACTTGGTGACAATGGACTGGTGGAATGACTTATGGTGAATTTCAGTTTTTTTTTTTTATCCATAAAAATGTTGAATTAATGATTTCCTTGCATTTCAAGGTTGAATGAAGGTTTCGCTACATATGTACAGCGTTTAGTGCTTGACAACGTAAATATTACTAAATGAGCAAATCGACAGTTATTAACAAGTTTAATTTTAAAACAGGTTTCGCCTAAGTATCAGTACGGTAGCCTTCAAGCTTTGGATTTTCTTTCGGTCATGGATGCCGACGGACTCGATTCTTCCCACTCTATATCAGTTGAAGTTACACACCCAACACAAATAACAGAAATTTTTGATGCCATCTCTTATACAAAAGGTAATTGTTCTGTTCTATTAATTATATCGTGACATTTCGATTACATTTTCGCGTGTTAATATTTTAGGTGCTGCTGTTATCCGAATGATGAACGACTTCCTTGGGGAAGCAACGTTTCGTCAAGGAGTGACAAACTATCTCAACGAAAAGTAATCCTTTTTTTTTGTTTGTTAGTTCGTTTCTTCCTAAAACTTACGTACCGCATTTTTAAAAGGAAATATCAAAATGCTCGCCAGGACGAGCTTTGGCAGTTTTTGAGCGAGCAGGCCCACAGAGACTCGGTTCTACCACTCAATCTAGATGTAAAGACTATAATGGATACGTGGACGTTACAGATGGGCTTTCCTCTCGTAACAGTAGAAAGAAACTATACAGATGGCACCGCGTTCATTTACCAAGTAAGAAAAACAAGTTCAATGAAACCGTCAGTTATTACTAACCGTTTTATGCACAGAAACGTTTCCTTCGCGGAGCTGTTACAGCGCCTTCAAAGAAGGAGCCTTCTAATAATTCCTCTGGGGATAAGAGTCCCAAGTTCCCTAATTATCGCTGGTGGGTACCAGTTTCTATTACTGACTCCATCGCCAGGAATTTCAGCGAAAGTAACACACGACCTGCTGTTTGGCTAACTCCAAATGAACTCTCCGTCACGAAGTCTATCGGCGCGAAGGAAGATTCTTGGGTTTTAGCCAACATCCTTGCCACTGGCTACTACCGAGTGAACTACGATCAGAAAAATTGGGAGCTCCTTGATCTCCAGCTAAAAAATGCTCACCAAGTTATTCACCCCATCAACCGAGCGTACCTTATCGACGATGCATTTTCTCTTGCGGGGGCTGAAATTCTACCTTATACCACTGCCTTCAGTCTCATAGAATATCTTCCTAACGAGGAACACTATGTCCCGTGGTCCAGCGCATTTAGGTCTTTAAATTACATCGGTCGGATGTTTTCGCATACAAAGAATCACGGAAAATACAAGGTAATTGATACAAATTTAATATTGGATCTAAGTCAACTTGAATAGTCTCTGCGATAAATTTCAGTCGTTCATGCGATCACTGATCATTCCGACCTATGAACGTTTTGGAATTGAATTTCAACCTGATGACCTACCCCTGACTAAATTGCTTCGCATTTCTATGACTACAAATGCTTGCAGTCAAGAACATAAGCCTTGCATAAGAAAGGCTCAGAAAATGTTCGATGAATGGATGGAGAGTCCTGATCCAATAAATTCGAATAAGTATATTTTACAAATCCATGTCTTAACTAAATGTACAAACATGTGGATTTGCAAACAGAATCATCCCTGACCTTCGTTCGACCACATACTGTACTGCCATCAAATACGGCGGCCAATTGGAATGGGACTTTGCTTATCAAATGAGCTTTAATACGACCTCGGCGCAGGATCGAGATGTTCTTTTGTCGGCACTTGGATGCAGTCGCGATCCTTGGATTCTTATTCGCTATTTGTCCTTCGCGCTCGATCCAAAGTCGGGAATTCGCAAGCAAGACGGGCGCCGTGTGATCAGCGCTGTTTCAAGCAATCCTGCCGGACGACGCCTGGCTTTTCAATTTATCTTGAAACATTTCGATGAAATGTTTTCATAGTAAGATCAATCAAACTATTAATTAAATTTGATTTCCTGTTAAATTGTTTTGCGTCTATTCGAAACCAATTAGCTTTGGCAATCCAGTGCGGGTTCTACAGATGTTCAGCAGCACAACCAGCAGTCTAAATACGCAAGAAGAGTTAGACAAGGTACGTTTGCTTTTGTCGGCTTCTATATTTATCTGTGTTGTCAGCCGTGACTTAGCTGTTGCGACTTTTAAAAAAACTAGATTCGAAATTTTATGGAGTCGAAAGCAGCTCTACTTCAGAAGGCTCAAACTTCTGCCAACAACATTCAGTCCGTCGTTGCCGCCAACATTAAGTGGATGGATAAAAACTACGCAATTTTGAATCAGTGGTTCGACAGTAAAGGCTTCTGATTCTAAATTTCGATAGTACCGCATTTACCCCAAATCTTGAGTTCTGTATTTGCCAAGGTATTTGCGCACAGAACCAATCTTGCATTTTGATTCAATCGTACGCTTTTCAAATTTTTTTTCACCCTTTTCACTTTCTTCCGCGTGATTGATTGAACTTTTAAGAGACTAACTTGACTCGCTTCTAAACCTGATTTCGTATAAACGAACGTCGAATAAAAAAGAAAAAAAAACATTGATTAAATAATCCCAGCTAAACCGATTACTAGTAGCAAATCCGTGCATTTCGAAGCTTAAGGCTATATTAGCTGGCTAATGCCAACGGTTTCTATTCGTGTCCATTTAGGACTTTGTCTTTTTAAACCTCCATTTTTTATTAATAAAACTTGCGAATATCTGCAACTGCAAAAAAAACATTGCATCCTTGAAGTGCGTTGGCATTTTCGTCACGCAGTTGGCGTGTCGCCACGACGATCAATAAGTACGTCGAATAATGTACCCATAACAATGCATCCGTCAAGATTCCCCCATGCATTCCTCCCACAGGTTATAGTAAAGTTGATGCAATTCCCGTTAGGCACGATGATTATCTAAGTGAAGCCAGATCCATGTAAGTCATTCATTCAAGGACAGTGCGCTACGTGACTTGTCAAAAACAGATATGGGACCAAATTCTGGAGGTACTCTAGATGAAAGGACACAAAATGGCGCTACGAGTACTCGAATAGATGTGTTGACCTTTTAAAAAAATGGCAACAATTTTGCAAACAAAATATATAGGTATATAGTTGATACAGTATCCTGTGGGATCGATGGAACTAAATCGTTGCTATCGTAATCTTTGTTTATTGGCATCTTTAGTTAATAACTGTCACCATGAGGTCTCTTGCTACAGACTGGTTTTACGACTTGTAGTAAATTCTGTTCTTCCCAAAAAAAAGACAAGGATATAGATCCAGCTGAATTGGCTGGTGTTGTCTTGAAGGTGGAGTGTCCACGTGCCCTCTGCATGCACGGTTGGGGATACCCAAAGACCTTCAGTGAAGGATGCGTGATAGGATTAGCCATCGATCTTTTAAGGCCCACATACTAATCATTTTCACCCACCAAATATTATGAGCGTTCAGCCTCCGCGTTATTTTCAGTTTTTAGTAGTGCAATGGCCCTGCGGTCAACCTTAAAGGCCTGACGCAATAGACCGATTCGAATAGTTAGTTTTCCTCTGGATGCTTTTTGGGTTTCCCTTTATCAGCCGCCATGTTTCCTTTAGAATTGGCAATACTTTCTCATCAGGCTCAATATCTCATCTAGTGGACTAGACGGACCTAATGTCCGGAGCACATACCTCACCAGCGACTGACACTCGTGCCAGATGCACTTTGGTGTTGCAGGCCAATTCATCACCCTGCACTTTTATAACACTGCTGCAGTAGATAGTACCCCGAGTCACCATGCGACCTGGGGTAGTAATCATGCGATCTCGTTCTAAGAATATATCCAGGCTTGTCCGCAAAAACGAGCGCCAAACAGGGCGGTTATACGTGATTCTTCGGGGAAAAAACAAGATTGAAAAGTTGGCTGAGGGTTTGTCCAATAATAAGCTACCCGAATGACTGTTGTTGTCCGCCACGGTTTTCGGTCGTCTGCCAGCACGTGAAAGATTCTGGGAGCGTGATCTCACATATCGCCGTGTTTACACTGATCCACGTGACACGAAATTACGTTGGCGATCAGTCGGTAAGTTTCACTCGAGCTATTTTCGAAAAGTAATTTTTATTGTTGTGGATTGTTTTGTTAACATTACTACAGAAATAGTGTCGAGTCATGGAGTGTTACGTCGACACTTTGGGCCAATGACCGTTATGTTCTTTGTGCATTTATATGGCATCTGGTCGCATAAGACGACGCCTTCATACATGCGAATATCAATGGAAGCTCCCGTATTATTACTCATAGCTGCGTGGTCTACTATAAGCCGCAGGCGATATGGCATGTGCGATATAGCACCATCTGGGATTGTTTTGTACGAATTATTTTTTGTTATTTCCTGTCGGAACTTTTCTACATTGTGTGAAGGTTTAGCTTTCTGTTGTGTTTATTACAAAGACAAGTTAAGGGTTGAGAGGGAGGACGTGACGGAGGAAATCGAGTGCGCAAACTCGAGCTAGATTTCTGGAACGAAGTAAAGGAGGGCGCTACTCGCAAACCGGGTTCAGATCGAAATAAAACGGCGAGGCGGCTAGTGGGGGGACTTGCGTACAGACTTTCTGTTCCGTTTTTTCCGGATTATTTGCCTCTCTGTTTCCCAGCTTCAAGGTGACCTGGCAACGTCTACGTGTGTGCGTTAGAAACGCTCTTCTCTCCGTTGCTCCAGTAGAGTCACGCACCGCCTTCGTGCAGTCAAAAAACGTCCAGCACCGAACAGGCCTGCTCTGCTGCTGTGTTGTGCTACTCCGCCAAGGTCGGAAGTCGGTCAAAACGATCACGTGGACCAACCTTCTCTTACTCATCTGTCTATCACCCAAATACTAGTAAGTTTTAAACGCTTATATCGTTTTATTATGGATTCCAGTCAAGTGATAACTAGAGGTTAATCTAAAAGTTATCAAGTCTTAGTCAGTACATCAGGCTCTTATCAGACTCTTACTGGACGTATTTTTATTATGTTTTTTGGGGGGGCTTCAACTTTGCTGCTTACAGTAACTTTGGAGCCACGTTTATTAGTTCAAGTTTCATTACTAAACTTTGCACTAACAGATTTTGACCGTTATTTTTCGTTAGAACTTGTAGAAAGTTCTCCCCAAACGACTCTACATTCACGTGTTCCTCTCTCTATCTAGAGAATACTGAAAGCGATGTTATCTCACGGCTGTTTTCGGAACACAGCCGAATATGGCAAACAGTCAACTTTCAATAGTATTAGCATATAGTGTCGGTAAATGAGTTCGGTGCCCTCGATTGAGAGTAGCCTCTAGCCTTTTAAATAGGCGAGAGGCCGGGTCATTGGCCAGGCCTACCATAGGATTTTTTTTTTAGTTATTCGATACCGCAAAGTACTATCGTTGGGTGTACCGTTTCTTTCTTGGGAATGTTTGACCATTTTGAAAGTTAACGTGTTCCCAAAGACCTGAAGCCATAATATAAAATTGTAGTTACACAACGTTCTATCAATAATCAGTGGCCCTAATGTTTAATTCAATTCGAGATTAGTTGGCGTCATAAGCCTGACAACCAATCAATGACGACAATAGAAACGACATCTAAATGACGTCTTGAGGGACGCGTAGGGGATATCGCAATCTACAGTAAGTCGTTGGCGTTAATGATTAATGGGAAATGGGGGTTCTGGTACGACTAAGATATTGTTCTATCGCAAAACAATAATCGGTTACTTGTCATTTATTTCGCCAGTCAAGGTTATGTATGTTGTTGTTGTTGTTGCGGTTTACCGCCCTCAGGGTTTACTTGCCGCAAATTCTACGTTCTTGAAGTAAAAGTAGGCCAGTCGGTTATGAAGACTTATTGGAGAAAGAGCAACCTTGTCCAGCAGCACGGTCTCGCCTTCGTTCCTCAATCGTGCGCAAAGTGTAGGTTTGTTGGGATTGTTGTTTCTTTCTTATACGAGACGAGAATGAATATCCCGTGATAGTCACGTGAACAAATGTCATCCAAAGTCATTCAGTCGTCGTTTTTGGCAATCGGAAAGGTTAACACATCGTACCTCCAAGCAATACCGAATTAGGCGATTCCGACTCTTTCCTTGTTCGTTTTCTTTTCTCTGTCTTTGTTTTTAAGGTACAAAAGAAGAAAACAGAAATATGAAACCATTTTGTCCGTGGTTAACAGGCATTGAGGCAATGCTAGCTCTCCTTGGCCGTGTCCTCAGTCATGGGCGGTTTCTAGCAACTGCCAAGGGGCACATTGCACTTGGTAATGCAGCTCTAGCCTAACCGTTCTCCTGTTCTCCAAATTATTCAGGTGGTGACATTTGCGCGGAGAAGTTGTTCGTGTGGACTGCCTAAACACATACTGGGCTTTTTGCTTTCACCTCCTGGAGTAATCGTGCTTTGTGTTTGAAAGAGAGACCACTACCAACAAGGGACCAGGAGGCCTGGCATCAATGTGTTTGGCTGATCATGAATCTGGAGACGCTCTCCTCACCTGGAGGAGATACAGGAGCGGCCTGTTCGCTTAGTTCCTTGTTGGCTTTAGGTTGTCGTTCTCGGGCTGAAGCGGCCCATTCGTTCGCTAAGAAACTTCAGACAAAATTGTGGTCTTTGAGCCCGTCTCAGTCAACAACGGATGGACTATCAACCAATCCAGAAGAGAACGAAGAAGACGCTAGTTCTTGGGGAGTCGCCGTTGAGGCTCGTTTTGATGTGAACAGCAAACGAGTGGAGACAGTTGTCACCAGCGTGCCATTGATAACATCAGCCTTTTCAAATAGCAACAGCAACAGCGCCGTTTATCAACCGACCGGTTATCAGGCCTTCCAAGTCTCTCAAGATCCATCACCGAGCGAGCCGGCTGTGACGGGCAGCATGGAGCATAAAAATGCCAATAACCGCGGCAGCCTGGAAGATGGCTGGAGCAATTACCAAAAGGTTCACGGAGGAGAACAAACATCTTCGTCAGGAGCCAGAGCTCACGATCAAGAGTCCGACACGAGTAGTACCACAACGACGAATCCCATGTCGGACAGTGACCAATATTTCGATTTTGGCATTGAAACGCCGATCGAGTTGGACAGCGCCGGAGAAGAAACCGTGAGACATGAAGTACCTATTGTCATCAACCGTGACGACGGACTTCCAGTCCAGCCAGAGGGCATGGAATCTGGTTGCATATTCGGCAGCCCGACCCTGAGTGGAGAAGATTCGGATGACGTTGATGACAGGGAGGAAGAGCCTTCATTCTACGAGAGTCTTTCGCAATCCCCGGCATCTGCTGGGTTTGCCCAGAAAGCCAATCATGACCGATTTAACTTTAACCACTCCTGTGAACCCGTTTCGGGTCCGCCAGATGCCGTGAATGTTAATGTGGACTTATCGGGCCACAATGGGGATGCCCAGGCGCCTCCGGATAGCAACGCCATACTAGACGTAGAAAATGCGCCTGCGCAGTCGTCGGCGCCTCGTGCCGAGTTTTCTCGTGTAGTCCTTGGTTGTTCTCAAGGAGATTTGGAGGACGAGAGCGACGGGTTCACCGGCGACGAGTCTGCAACTGGACCGTTGCGAGCAGAGATCACTCATTTCACGTCCACCGTTTCACACGGATCGCAGGCTTCTACTAGCCCAACAGCTGAAATTCAACCGAAAAAGGATTACTCTCTGGAAACTGAAGATGTAAATCAGGTGTCGGATGTGTTGACGCATTTATCTACGCTAAATTTGGACATGGTTCGTCTCGATCCCATTATTGTTGTTGATCAGTTATTCAACGGAAGTGCTAACGTTTCCGACAGTCGCGCAACTACTTTGCAGCTCGAGCTGGAAAAAGATTCATCTGAACAATATATTATCCGTGAAAATGTCGTCGAAATAACAAATGAACCGTCGGAAATCGAAGCGAGTCCTGAACCCGAAGTCGAAGAGGAATCTAGTCACACGAGCACTAGTTCGGAGGCTACATCGACGAAGGAATCAACTCCATCCAAAGAGGAAGATGGCGTCACCGACGACGAAGAGGATAATCAACCAAATAGACACCGCGTCCAACGCAGTACGTCTCTCAAATCGGGAAAGACACCGCCAGGAACACCCGGACGGAAAAAGATTGTCCGCTTCGCCGACGCTCTCGGTCTCGATCTTGCCCTGGTCCGCACTTTCTTAGATGAAGTCCCCAATGTACCTCAATCCGCTTTCAACGATTTGGGCGACTGCACCGTGGAAGAAGATGCAGCTCTGTCACGCACAGCACCGCCACCAGCGGGTTCATCGTATATCCGTATAACTCGCCGTGATCCAAGCACCAACAGCAGTGTTACCACCTTTGTCAATAGCCCGCGTATCCTGGTAGCCAGTTTTACTCAGCCGGGCAGTTTGCCCGACTTCTTGGAGAGGGTTAAGAAACAAAAGGTTTGCTTGGAAACGGCTTGCATGATGGACGAGTCCAAATTGCGTGGTGTTGTTCGTTGTCTCAATATCGATTTCCACAAATCTGTACTAATTCGGTACACAACTGATGAATGGCGCACGCAAAACGACCAACAAGCTACTTACGTGCCCGACAGCTGCGACGGGCTTTCAGACCGCTTCACTTTTATACTGGCAGGTGCCCAAACAATGCAGCCGGGGCAAAGACTCATCTTCGCCATCTGTTATCGTGTTGCCGGCCAAGAGATCTGGGATAGCAATCAGAGCAAAAATTACGTGTTCCAGTGCATTTCCAATTCGAATTACCTGCCCTCTATTGCTCTGAGTTCGCCGTCTGTCTCCGATACTTTCTTGCCCTATATGTAATGTGTCCTAACATGAAATAATATCATGTTAACATTGGTAAGAGAATTAATCTCCCAATCCGACTCGATACGATTCGACCTCCTCTAGCTAGTTAAAAATCAGTTAACTACAATTGGTTGTTAAATAGCCTAAGTTACTTAATACGCTTTAAAAAATTGAAAATTGATGGTTTCCTTTGATTAAAAAGTTTATATTGATATGACGATAACGAATCTTTTTTTGTTGTACAAAACCTTCTTCGTAGTTCACAGTGTTAGACTGCGATAAATGTGAAAATTCAAAATACTATATATAGAGCTGTTTGAAATAAATTTAACTTGGCGGAGTGGAAAATATTTCAAGATTATTTGGCAGTTGTTTTATTATTAATTAACCAGCAATATGCGTCTTCCTTAAGCAGATAGACGCCGCTTGTCATGCGCATCTGCCAATCAAGTGTCGATAGCCATCGACTTGTTGTCCGGCAAAACAACTTAATGAAAGTTGTAGTACGTAGAAGAGTGAGTGAAGACGGTTTTCTGTTGTTTTTTTGTGATAGCGGAAATAAATCCAGCATCAGGGTAGAACGATAAGAAAATCAGTTTGTTCGCGAAAATGATTCAATTCAAAAGAATGATGTAAAAATACGTTTGTCAAGGACAACAAAGAAGAAGGTGCAGTGCAAACCGGTTATTCACCAACTATTTAGTTGATTCAATTTTGCCTTTCCGTATACGTGCACGCGTGTCATTAAATTATAAGATGTGCGATAACGTTTTCAAGAGCTGGTTTACAAAGATAGTCAATATAAACAGCTACGTGATGCTGGTCACGAAGGAAAATGTACACTATCTATTGGTTGCTGATAAAATGGATGCCGCTCGTTAGAAATCTTAACATATTGATGCCGTCCCTTCTTGGTTGTTACTAACTCATTCACGATGATGCATCTACTCGATGGCATACTCCATTGATCGCTTACTGACTCCATAGTGTATCATTTCTCCCTAAATGGCTCGCATTCTTCCTGTCTCTTATGTATTCTTCATAGATTTGTATTGAGACTGTCGAGTTAATTACAAGCCAACATAAAGTTGTAACGATACGACACAATCGAAATCAAAGAACCGATCGTTAATTACCCATTCATGAAGGGTTGTTTTGTTTCGATAATGTATATAAAAGTCACAATAAATATAACGTTTGAACTCTTATCAATTTATTTAATGATCGTTATAATTGCGTCGCCGCAGTTAACATTGTGTGGTGTGTAATTAGCAGAATGTCTACACAAAATAAAATGTTTCGATGTTTGAACACCCGGCGTGTTGTTCTGTTCGATTTCAGAATGGTTTGATTCAGGTCCGAATATTTACTCAAGACTTTTTTTTTCTTTTGTAGATGACATACCAAAATTTTTTTCCTTTTGTTCCGTTGGAAAACGTGGTGTAGGACACTTCCAACTAAACACTGTTATCACTTATCAGTCGGTGTTCGTGTTTCGTGCGCACAATGTCTTGCGCTGTTGCGCGCGTCGCTAGAGGCGCCAGCTACTGATACAGCTCAACAGCTGATTCAGCCAATGTTGACATCTAGTTGCGCGGCAATCTACAATCTTACACTTTGACATTTGAGAAGTTTGCTGTTTTCAGCAGGTAACATTCTCTTTTCATATACCTTTTCACCAATGTGGACATCAAGAAGTATTGGTGTAGTTATGTAGTATGTTTATGTTGAAGCTAGACCAATATTCAATTTTTGTTTGTTCGTATATCATGCTTCATCACTGCAACATTTAATCATCATAGCAAGTGCTGTCATATAAATACTTGGTAGGTATTGGCTTAAGAGTTTTTTCATTATTCTTTGAAAAGATGGGTGCAGTAGATGAAAGGATTCAAATTTTAATTTTCTACTCATTAGTAGAAAATGTACAAAATTAGTTTTCTTTACTGCATCTGTTATGAAAAGGTTTTCGAAATTAAACATTTTGTTTTATTACACAAACTAGTTGGAAAACACAAACCAATGAGCATTTACTGTAATATTCAATCTAATGGTATCCAATTAATTTTATCATCTACATAGACGCTTTAAAGGAGATCATTGGCATCGCATACCCAAATATGGAACAGGAAGACAATTTATCAAAGCAGGTAACTTATTGGTTTCAGTATATGACATACTATATTCATTGATACAAGTTCATAAAAAGGTGTATGTATTATTGTATTAATATAGGTGGATGAAATTGAAGCCCTATCAGCCATATATCCTGATGAATGGAAAACTGAGGATGAAGCATTTCGAACTTTCACTGCAACTGTAACTCACAATGACAGATCTGCTACCCTTCTCCTAACTCTGCCACCAGAGTATCCAGCTACTTCTCCTCCATTGTACCTTCTGACAGCTCCATGGATGAAAGAACATGATAAAGATGAACTCTACAACCAACTTGAACAGCTCTACCTGTAACTTATTTTCTTGCAATTATCATGATTTACTTATCTGTTGTCATATTTCTTGTCATAGAGATCACGTTGGGGAAAGCATTCTTCATCTTTGGATCGAAAAATTACGAGAGCACCTACAAATGATAGAGCCATCGGCAGAACCAGTAAATGCTACTGAGGTTACTGCCACCATTGTCGAAGAAGACTTTCCCAAAAAATTCTCCAGTTTAGACCTCGAAAACTCAAAAGAAGTGTGCCCTCCGATATTAAGCGCCGATCCTTTTACAGAAAGAAAAAGTACTTTCCAAGGCCATGCAGCAGTAGTCACAAATGTTCACCAAGTCAAGTAATATTAGTTTCAGCAAGTTAGTTTAAAATACCCGTGACTGTTATGTTCGATTGTCTGCAGGTTGGTCTTGGCGAAATTATACGAAAATCGTAAAATTGCTCAAGCTACGCATAATATTTACTCCTACAGGATATATAACGAACAGACCAAAATGTGGCTTCAAGACTGTGACGATGACGGCGAAACGCACGCTGGTGGACGTCTAATGCATTTACTGCAGGTATTGCACGATTAACCTTGTGTTGACGAGGGAAATAATTAAAGAGAAATTGCTTGAAAGATTTCCGTCCTAAGAACATATTCCTGGTATACTACGCTCTCTTTATTCAGTGCAAGTACTCAAAAGTTGCTCTTAGTCTTTAACATCACAGTGGTCTTAAGGAGGATTGATCATACCCGTCCAGGACGTCAACATTTCTGCTGCCCTGTGAAATTGTTGGTAAATCCTCCCATCTCTGGGCCAGCTGTGTTTCCCTGTGCTTCTAAGTAGATTATTCTTCAACGTCGACGTTACTTTGGTAGCCGTAGGTCTAATCAAGCCGCTCACGTCGACGTCTCCCTATGGAGCTTATCGACCATCTAGTTTCCAAGAGGAAAAAAATGGTCGTTGCAGAATCGAGGAGGGAGGTGGGATTTGGCAAGGAACGGTCGTGAAGTTGTACGCCGTCCACTAATTAGAAACCCGTCAGTTATATTGAAGCGTAATGCTGTAGTGCACATCGCTTTGTCACGGCCTTATAGGTTTCCTATAGACGGAGGAAACCTGTCACCTAGGCAACTTGTCGTTTCGAGCGACTCGTATAACCCATTTAGATGCGGATCTCGAATATCAATGACTAATGTTTCTCTTTGTATTTGCAGATCCTAGACGTCAAGAACGTGATTGTTGTTGTTTCGCGGTGGTTTGGTGGCATTCTGCTTGGTGGCGACCGTTTCAAGCTCATCAATAACGCAGCGCGTGACGCGCTTGAATTGGGCACTTTCATTCCTTCGTCCAAGGCGTCGTCGTCGTCCGGCGGTGACGACGTGACCAAGAAGAAAAGCAAGAAAAGGTAGTTGGACAAAGGACGGACACCACCATCCTGTTTTTCCCCCTATTTTCCCAACGTCTTTTGACTGGCCGTCATCATCCACCGAGTGCCAAAACAGTCGACACCAATTCAATTCCGCTGCGGTCACGGCGGTATCCTCCCCGGCTTTGAGGTTGCCTTGTTTTCCACTCATTTATTGATTAGATTATCGGCTCGAGTAGTCGGTTGAGTGCTCTCGACGGCCGTACAAAACCGACTGCTGCACTTGAAAATATAGGAAATAAACATGGAATACACGATAAGATTGGCCTTAGACGACGGCAAAGAGTTGACGCCAGGTGGAATCGTTCCGCCCTTTTTATTCCAGTCTGATTGATGTTTGTCCGTCGAGAGAATGTCACAGCTGATCGATTCCTTCGGCAGCAGTCAGTCCGATCGTCGCGAACGTGCCCTGGCGTGTCGGATACAAGGAAACCCCCTTAGTTCTTTGGTCCGTATAGCTGCTTTGTCCGTTAGGAGTCTTCCGTCGTTGAGTGCGACGCGGAACTCCACCCGCTCAGCGGATGGTATGGGCGTGGTGATGCCACCAATGGGGTGGGATTGCAACCCCCTCTACTGCCGCTGCTGCTGCTCCCGGTTTCTTCTCGGTTAGGTTCACAGTCACGTCAAGTTAGTCGATTCGGAGTCGCCGAGCTGGTCGCGTCGACGAGGTGCACCCTCGGTCTCAGTCTCTCGACGACGACATCATCGCAACACCGGCGCGACCCCAGCAACATCATGGAAGCTTCTTGAAAAGTATTAAGTGCGTCGTGACCCTTTCCTGACACACGACTCTATTTATTAGTATTTCATTCGCTACGTTGGATGCCTGTTTCTGTCGCCAGTACGGACGTCCTTCTTTGTTGACTCGAGTCGTATTAATAACTTTTTACACGCGCGTCGTAGTGCGTCACTGTTTGTGTGGCACGTGCGCGTCCCTTTCGCCCGTCGTCCAGTCGCGATGTAAAGCCATTCATCACTGAAAGCAGGTAAATTGAGCCGTTTTTTGTCCCGTTTGGATGAGCAGACATGTCAAACTCTTCATCCAAAAAGCCTTATTTAAACAGCTTTCAATTGAAAGCGAGGCCGAAAGTTGACGAAAATGACGGACGTGCAATCCAGCTAGCTCTTTTCTCTGAAGCCCTATACACACACACATCGGCGTATCGATCGTGTGGGTTTCCCGCTCCCGACGAACGGACCACCATCACCACCGACGAAAAAGACCTCCTCCGCACATCATCCGCGATTGCGTGCGCACCCCGCCGGGGAAACATTCATCGCCTATCGCGCGTCGCGTCCGCCAGTTAAAAGATATTTTCTTCTTTTTTTTAGAAAAAAAAAGTTGATTTATTTGGCTAGATGCGCGCCGGCCAAGCGCCTTTGATTTATTTGCCGAAAAGGAAGACCATTGTCAGAAAGCGTATGAGAGAATATGAAGCAGCGGCGCCAAAGAAATATATATACGAGTCGGCGTACAAATGGCAGCCGGCCCTAAAAGATCCCGTACTCGCTGGATGCTTCCGCACACCACCATCTGACAAAGACCTCTGAAGAAGCAGCAGCCTGCGCTGCCCTGTTGCTGGGTGCGCATTGATCGACCCCCACCCCCCTTAAACGACGGCACCCTCTTGTTTACTTTTTTTTTTCCTTATCTCTTCTGAAACGTCAAGTGCATTCTCAAAAGTCCCCTCAAGATGAAAAAAGAATCGGAATGGTCTCTTTTTTGTTTTAAATGGATGCATTTGCCCAATTTCGTTCATATAAGATGACCGGAATGGCGCGTATAGTGGCGGCCAGGCGCATCTTTTATACATCGTTTCGGAGGGTATGCCCAGATGTTGCCGCCGCGCTGTGTTTACGATCGTCTATGTGATTGTTTCTCAAACGGCCTGGCGAGTGTCCCTTTACTTCTCACGTGATATTGTGTTACGCTTCTGCTGTCGGTTATTGATTGGGCCATTATGTTGACCACTAAAAGTTTATCGATTCAAGACTGTATACTAGTACAAAAGCGCCGGCCATCTTGCTTTTATTGTCCAGTATAGTGGTGGCCCCGAACTCGACTATGGCAACTTTGGGGATTAGAAATGGCTACTACACTAGTAGTGAGCACTACTATATCTTTAGTGATGTAATCTTGGATTTCGGCGTCATCCATCATACGACAAAGCCATCACCAACCTTCTTTGGAAAATCTTTTGATCATCCATTCTGGATGACCGATTCCAAGAGACCGCGCCAGTGAAAGGAACCTTGCTCTTTTGCGTCATGCTCCGGTGATGACGTCTCTATCTATAGTTTATCGATGTTACTCTCTCTCTCTCTCTCTACTGGGTTCTTTGTCTTTGATCAAGAGCGTCCGCCATTATTATTTCCTTAGGCAACCGGTCGATATAGAGGCTTCCCAAATTCCGTGAACTACATCAGCACGATTCCTTAAAAATGCGAGTAATTTTAACCGGGATTTCCCCGGGGCCAAAAAGAGTCTCGACTCCAATTAGATGAAATGAAGACAAAACATGGTGTCAATTCAATTTGCACATGGCAGCAGTTGACGGTGTTTATATATGAAATTTGCAGGTTCGTCCTCAAAAATTGACAAGCAGGTGCTGCTGGTTGGGACGAAGATGAAGGATCCGCAGCTGGAACAACAGCTGTTGCTGGCGACCATCGACGACCGAGACGAAGGCGTCGACGTGTGTGATTCGACGTCGCCGGACAAGATTGCGTCGACTGCCGTTTCGCCTAATAGTCGACGGCATCCACTTATACCGGGCCGGCAGTCGTCACGCTTGATTGGCCGTCATCCAATCACGGCCGATGTGTGCGAAACGATTCCCGAGGAGAGTGCAGCAGTCGGTGGATTATCGGCGGAAAACGACGACGACGACGAGGAGCGACGGGCTTCGAAAATGCGCCAGCAAATTGTCGACGCTCATCTGCCGCCACCTAGGCGACACCGAAAGCTCCTTCCGATCCATCATCTATCTCTCAACATCCGTCAGGTAAGCGCGTCGTCGTCCAATTTCTCCTCTTTGTTAAACGGACAGATCCTGTCCGTAGGGACAAAGTTAACGGTCGTGTTAAAATATACATATTACGGTAGTTTGCGTTGCGTGAGATTGTTGTTTTCTTTATCCCCCCTCGGGATTTTAATCAGCGAATGTTGATTCATTTTGAATGGGCCCAGACAATCAGATATAGTTCCCTCGAGACTCTAAAACCGGAATGATTATGTTGTATATAGCGGTCGGTCGGTCGGTCGGTGAACTTATATCTAAAGGAGAAACTTTTTATCGGCATTGTCAGCGACTTATCTCGGGACTATATTAACTTTCGAAGCTTTTGTTGCTCCACGTGTTGTGAGCGTAATATAGTTGAATTTGTTGTTGACAAAACATCTTTCGCTGCGCAGCAGACAGAAATAACTTTTTGTGAATTAAGTTTACCGCCACGAGCCATTTTGCGAAGACGCTTTTTTTCTTTTCTTTTTTATTTGTTTTGACTCTGATTTTTGGCACAAAAGTATGCGAAGTGATGTGGCCACTATCCAAAAAGAGACCGATTGACGGTCGTCGTCTCCCGATTTGGCGACTGGTTGGGCGTATATTATCCCGCCAGTCATTCCTGAAGGCATTTGGACGGCCATCTTATCACGCCACTCGGCGGTGCGCAAACAACGTTGCTTGCTGGGGGAGCCGACGGGCACAAACATGATTCTTGGCCCGTCCCTTTATGCAAACGGTCACGAGGGCTGGAAAAGCCTCCTCCACGTGCTGCTGGAAGGCAGGCCACCTCCTCTATAAATAATTTGCCGATTCGGCCAGCTGCCGTGTACCTCGACGAACCAGTGTTTTCCGGCATCGTCGTTGGCTGTGGGAAACAGAAAAAGAAGAAGAACTAGTCTATTCTAGCTTAGAGTATAAGAAGCTCCCGATATTGTATACCCCCGGCCGGAATGCTCACGACTTCATCAGATCATTTCCCGCGTCTGACATTCAATTCCCCTTCATAGACTGAACTCTCTCTCTCCCGGGGAAATTGGCTGCGTCGATGAAAGTCGATACCTACGTACGTCGTTACATGATTAAAGAATGAATGGAAGACTCTGCACCACCACCAAACATCACGCACTGATTCCATTATATTGTGTGCCAAAGTGCAAGCGTACCCTCGTCTGGGCGGCCACTGGAATGTTACCATTTGGTATTTGTTCCACAAGTGACTCAAAACGGGTCTGACCAGTCGTCAGTTTTGGTTGTGTGGAAAGACTCACGGTCTCTTTAGGTCGTCAACACGTGTTTCGATCCGCCCAAAGTCTTTTCCTTCTTCTTCTTCTTTAAAAAAACATATTACTCTACGTCATCTTTTTTTTCAAAAAGAAACTGCTGCCGAATTTGACTCGACGTTTTTCAACCTTTTAACACAGTTCCAGCGAACTTCTAAAAACACAAGAAGCGGTCGGTTAAGGCAGCGCCGCGCAGTTGCCGGGTGTTGTAGTTTTTCCCAAGGTCGTGTCCACGCGGGTTTTTTTTAAGGAGAAAAAATCCAACCTCCTACCTAACCACCCCCTCGGCACCACCCACCGACAGACACGAGGCAGACTACCAATCCACCATTGCCTTTAAGGCATTTTTCAGCGCCCACCCAACATCCACCATCTTTTTTCTCTCTCCCCCCCCCTCCTCTTACATAGTGGTGTGTATGTATACGGAGATTTGTTTTAATAGTTTTCTACTCTTCAGACCGTTCGGACGCCCGTAAATTGTATCTCTCGCTCAATCGTCGTCTCATGTGTTTTTTCCTTGTTGACCGACCGTTTCCTGTCTGTCTCTTTCTAAACTTTTTGTTGTTGTCATGTTACGTGAATTACGTTTCGTGAGTGAATTTGACAAGAGTGACTGATAGTTATAGATATATTGTTTCGTTGATGTGACGACTCGATCGTACGATATTTTTCCGCTAAAAATTTAGCTCGAGTTTTTCTCGGAAAATTTGAAAGTTGAAAAGTTCGTTTCCCTGAGGAAAGAAATTTTCTTTCTTTCGAATCGAATAGTGTTTTTTTTTGTGCAAGTTTCGTTATCGTGCGCCACGTGTATTGCCTTGGGGGCTTTGTGGGGTTATACTTTTGCGTGTGCGGATAAAAGGAAAACGCCGGGCGCGATGGCGTTATGGTCTTATTTCGGCGAAAGGAGAAGCTTCAGAGGGACGAACAACAATGTCTCTGGACGACGACAAAGAGGTCGCAGTTTTAGCGAAACGCACTCTGACGTCCTCGAAGATGTCGAAGAAGAGATTCACAGCGCGGACGCGTCAACCGGTCCGTCCGGTTCGCCCACGACGTCCGTTAACGAAGACAGCAGCAGTCTACCCAATTCTTATCAGTCGGATCAAGGAAGCATCAAGAGCGGCAGCGCTTTGTTCCGTCGATGGATTGGCCGGACTCGGTCCGTCGACGAGTCGGTCAGCTCGTCACCCGATCGCGGCGAATTGTTACCCGATCCCGTCCCGATTCATCATCCGGTGTCCATCTTCCCTCCAAGACAGCGCGTCCGCCATAGTTCGGCGCCCTTTCCCACCGGATCCGATCCAGCTAGACGCGCCGATTCGCGTTTTATCGACAGAAGCCTGATTGATGTCAAACAAATTGTCCATGAAAATGGCCGGTCCAATGGCCACGCACAAGACGAGCCCGATATTTGGGTCCCTCGAGTCAGATCGGTCTACAGGAAGGTATATATATTTATCACCACACCCACCTGTAGTGTGGAGCAATTTCATTATTAACATTATCTGTTGACAATGATGACGATGCGCAGGCGTTGCCAACCGAAGCGGAAATGCATTCAGCGACAGTTTGCACCGCTAGATGTCTGTTCCAAGTGTTCCAGTATATCTATACAACTGCTGTGTATCTTCTTTTTTTTCACACGTACTACTCCTATCTCTCGTTTTACTTAGAAACAAAACAAAAGAGAGCGAAATATGACATTTATCGGCCATTTTTTTTCTGGGTTTTCAACATTGCTCCGACAGCTGTCAAAAACGGTTGCGGCTCCCAGAGTACTATCGAATTCTTCTTTTGAGAAAGAAAACCCGCTGGGCTGGAAATTTGCCGACTACAAGGTACCTCTGCCGCGCCCCGTTTCTTACCGACTGGCCAGTGTACGTACGTCCTTCGAAACAAAAAAAGAAGCTCTCAAGGCGATCGGGCCCATTATTTCTTCTTTTGCCTTGCAGAGAATTCCCTCTTTTGGAGGCTCGTCAAGTTTTGACTCTCTCACCTTAATGGCGGCGACTGCGCATATTTTTCTTGTTTATTTTTGGCCGGATGGGCGGCGATCGCCACCCACTTGATAATATCGATGCGATAAATATAACACGATCAAGTGCTATCGTCGTGAGATAAGAATTGTGTTGATATTATTTTGAGCACGGTCAGCAGATTGTTTGATTAGGACATTGAGCCAACTAAGATTTTCTGCTGAATTCTTGAGATCTTCTTGTGAGCAATCGCACGATTCCATTTTATACGTTGGTGTACGTGACCAGACTCGCGTGATGGTTTGCACCTCTTCTTTTCGCGACACGTCTCGTGAGTTAAAGGGGATGTCGACGCCCGGAAATGGCCCACCAACTGAGGTGTCGATCCGGCCGTGGCTCTGGGCCAACAAAAATATTTCCAACACATTTCTCTGATTACTTTGGGCCTCGGTCGCCATAGCAACCGGTTTGTTATTTTCTTCCTAGCTTGAGAAATTTTATTGTGCGTGTTTCGTAACGGCACTTTCAATCCGCAGAAAGCCATTCTGGTTTTTCTTTTTGTTATTCCGGCCAGCCGGCCGGCGGCAGTGGCGGGTTATTAAAAGAGCGGCCGACTTTACTGGGTCACGGGGAAAATCCAATTGCGTCGGCACCGGGATTGATTCTCTTGAGGTCTAGCGAAATTTTCGTTACAGTATCGATCCTGGAATATTCTTGCGTGACTCGTCCCCGTTTCTCCCAAGCAGCGACGATCTTTGTGTCCCATTTTGTAGAGTTTTGCCAAGTTTTCCGTGGCCCTCAAGGGACCAAGGTTCGTTGGGGCCTCGTTGGAATTCCCGTCGACATTGAGGAGATATCTCCACCAGCCCTTTCTTCATCCTTCTATTTGTTTTATAATAATGCTATACTTTCTCCCTAAAAATAAACCAACTGCAACAAGGACGAATCTGGTTATGTCGAGTTCAACAATGTTGGCGAGATGCTCGTAAAAAACGGAATCGGACAACAAAAACTTTCTCCTCATTGTTTCATATATGTTAGAAATCTTCAATCGGTAATGATGTTGTCGCTGGGCGGTTGCTAGGACGCCGCGTGTTTTGTGTAAGAAGCAACGGAACATATTGTTTATTGCATTTTCTGCGAGGTGAAATTCGGTGGTTTCACTTTTCAAAGGGTTTTCTGTCTCTTTGTCTAGTCCGCGGGTTGGCAATCCGCTTGCGCCAGCGCACTACCCCCGTCCGTTGTGTTGCACGCGGTTCACACGCTCCCGTTGGCGCGCGCACTAACTCCTCCTACACACACCTCCCCCTACACTGCTTCTTCTTCTTCTTCTCTCGGCATGCTACACTTTCACACATGAAGGAGCAGTTGCAACGGCGGAAAGGGCCCGGGTTGCAGTGAAGGAGCATCTCTGGTCGGGTCACGTAGTGTGTGCTCCGACAGATCCCCCATTTTTCCCAGAGAGAGCCAGTTAGTACAGTGTCCTTTTCAATCCAGCTGGCGCGCGGAAGTTACAGTGCCCAGAACTTGTTGTGCACCGTCTGTCTCTAAAAGGGGTAGGGGGGTAGAGAGAGAGACTAATCAATAAAAGCCAACACTGTGCGTCGATACAACAAGAAGACGACGAATATGCATCGGTGTTTAGTTTGTCCGGGCAATCAGAGCGAGTTGAGTGGTTGCAGTCTGGTGAGTATGACGCTGTTGTGATCAAATCAAGTTACTGGAAGAAGATAAGCATCTTGCTCCTCCCATCTTTGATATCATTTGGGCATCTCTTTTGATTGTCCTCGTTCTTTATCGATTGTACGACAACGTGCTGGCGGTCCAGTTTCCAAACACCGTCACTGGAGACGGGTCCTGTGTTGTTTTCCTTTCGTTTTCTTCCTCTGTGGTGGTTTGACTGAGAAATCAACTTCTTCTTCTTCTTCTTCCATTCTTGTTTGCCTATCGTTTTCTACCGTTCGGGGTAAGAAAAATTATTTTTCAGTTTTTGTCTTGCAACTGAGTTTTGTTTTTCTATTTGTGTTGACTCTCCGCGGCCCGGCAGCGATTCTTTTGTTTTCTCCAAGGAAAAGTGTGAATATATCTTGAGAAAAAAAAAAGTTAGGTCCCCAAGAGCCGCTCGCAATGACATACGTGATTCAATCGATTGCACTTGTCAGCTTTCCTTGTTCACGCTACCGAGAGCAATAACTTCCATTCTCCTAGTTCGTCTCTGCCTCGTTCTTTTTATGGAAACGCCTACGGGCGGCGTCTTCACAGAATAGAATCATTATCCCTGCTTGTACAGTTGGAAATTGGCGCTTGATTTGATTCACCGGAAAACGGTTTGGGCCGTCGCTTGCGCGCTTCACTTCAACACCAAGTCTGACGTTGGCGAGATTGCTGAACCATTATGACGGGCCTGTCTGACGACAGTTCCGATTATCATTAACCAAAGAAATGGGAGGAGAAAATGCTAATTCAGCCAGGGGGGATGTTGCTCATATCGAGACGGCTCATTTTAGGACAAAGCCATAATCGTTAATCCGTTAGCGAGCTCTTATATTGGGCCCCGCCTTCAAATCCGCCCTGCACTCTATCTTTCTAATCCATTTACGATGCAATGGCGCCGTTGGAGACTGAAATCAACTTTTCTTGGTTTTTTTGTCAGTTGGCATGTTGCTATGAAGATTTCAATATCTGGGGAAACTTTTTTTCTCTCTCTCTTTCACTTATTAATGTGAAATAAAGCCGGAGCGAGTCTCGTGACGACGGGTTTCTTGAAGAAAAGAAGGAGTAGTATTGATCTGTCGTTCGAAACTGCGGGGTACTGTCCTGATATATACTCCCCGTCTCGCTATCCCCGTAAATTATTCGTGCTCACAGACCTCGTCGCTTTTCTACCCCATGTCAAAAGTCTCCAACCATTCTTTGCTCCGAAGCCGTCGTCTTTCTTCTCCTTCTCAATCCCAAGTTTGAATAGCCAACGGGATCGCGAGTTGTCGTGACAGCGCCGATATGATATCGCCGGGGTAAACTCTGGGCAAAACACCCCGTCAGCTCGCAGATGGGATTTGTGCTTCTTTATTTTAGTTGACGACGACGGGCACCTACGCTTTTTGGCCTCGTGACAAACCCATTAGCAGTTTTAATTTTACTTGGAAAGTTCTTCTGGAAATGTACACCAGTATACAATCGCATTTCGTCTAGATCTTACAAGAAGAACAATTGTTCCACCGACGTACACGGTCATCTGGCCGGACGCCCTTTCTATCTCTCTCTGGAGAATATCCGATTTCCTCTTCTCTCTCTCTTTTTTATCTTCGCTCCCTTTATTGTCGTCTTGCGGGCAGAAATCGTTGGTGGGGAAGAACAAGCTAAAATGATGAATCGGGCGTTGGCCTCACGCCCGAGCCTGATGGATGCGATCGAGTCAATTAAGGAAGGGGCTCTTCTATCTTCGTCAATAAGATATCGATTTGCAACGGATGGCTGGTGTCGTAATCGAGATGCAACACAAACATCTGCCCTACTCGTCTTTTTATGAATTTGAATGAAAGAGGAGAGTACTAGGAGTAGGAAATCGATGGAAATGTGGCCCACCAATTCCTTTTTCTCCCCCCGACCTTTTGACGACAAGGCTGGAAGAAGAAGTTTGGCTCAAAGCCCGAATTCCGGCCGGCACGTAGCCACACAAAGTCAAAAGAGTTACGAAATGTCGTGTAGTAGCTAGTCTCTGAAGCAGGAGTTGGAAACGCTGTGTGAAAACGCCAAAACGAGTATGGCATATCTGAGCGTGGCCATTTTGCGTGGACGTCAGGGTTGAATTTCGATTTGTTTTCCCAAGTAGTAGAAATGTGGTGATGCAATTGTCAAAACATCTATTTAAAAATACATTGACGTGTTTTTTTTTTATTTCTCACAGTCGTCGCTGCCACTACCCGTGATTGTGACCGAAGACGTCGACGCATCCGTGGATAGAGTTCGAAATAAAAGCGCCGTCATGGCCAGTCACGACAGCGGAGCAAGGCCCAGAGCAGGTAAAAAGAATGGTCGTTGTAACTGAAAATAGTTGCGCTAGATCTTCCCTTGTTTATTCGCTCTGTATATATTGTGGAGTCTGTGCGACAATCTGTGCTCGTTATTCTCTTCAAGTACGTGTTGATGTGTGCAATTGACTAGGAACTTGGAGTATGCCCCACCACCATTCAGGACGTCATGGAACGCCTGGTACGACCGTATCCAGTGCTACACTCATCGGTATATATACCAATAAAAAACAACAAAACAGGAAAAAACCTGTTCCTTTTTTCCCCCCCTTTCGCTTTGGGTGTTTGTTTATTCGCGGTTTACCATTGTTCTTTTGCAAAAAAGCGAACACAAGCAGCCGGGTGATGACGGCAGTTCACCCAGCCAACACAAACGGCTAAAATAAACAAAACGTCTCACTTGATGTGGCAAACTTTGCGGTTTTGGTAGAAGATGTACCAGGCCGGGTGAATCTAGTCTGCCCGGCTACCACCACACAAGCAACCTAAAAATAAAATTCTCGCTCACGTGTCTTTTGGAGGTTTTTTTTTTCTTCAACTTTGTGCTTATTTTTTTTTTGTTTTCTGATGCACGTACGGTATTGATTGTGTAGTGATACAGCTTGATCTCATTTGAAATGAAGATTATAAACTGGTCAATGTCGGGTTTTGGAAGCATGTATACTCTGTTTAATGGACACGATGACGTCAATGGACGCGCAGTCTAATCTGATTTTGTCTTGTCTTTGTTTTTTGGTCCATTGAATGTCTAGCTGCACAAGATGACCGGCTCCGTCGGAAATCGGGTGATGACGCCGGCTTGTTTGGATCGCCCAGCCGGCACAAGACCATCGGAGGCGGAGCCATTTTCGAAGCTTTTCGGCCGCGCTCCAAATCGGATGCCCAGCGGGCCATCAAGCGTCCAACTATCATGACCACCGTCAAGAACGCTGTCCACGTGAGTTTCCCTTTCAAAGACCCAAAATATTGTGTAATCCCCATTGCTCCAGCCCTTTCTCGGATTTCTGATCCGGGATCGTGACGTTGGCAGAGCAAAAAGGATTGGATTGCCATCTCCGTCTAGAACCCTTTCGGTTTAGTTCCCGTCGGTGACTGCTGAGCAATCTAATTCAAGGAAATCCGATTGTAATCGTGGATTGAATAACACATAGGAGATAGTAGAGATGGGTTCCTTATTACCTTGGCGGCCATGTTATTGATTTATTTCATCATATAAATATATATAGAACTCGCTGATGGGATCCCCAATTGTGGCTGGTCGCATTGCGTCTCCCGGGAGCCCGGGACCGTCTTCTCTTCCTTATGAAGTTCCTACTTACGGTAGTGGTAATGGCGTCAACGACAAGAACAGGACACGATCCATCACGGAATCCTCGGCGTCGCGCGGACCCGTCTCGAAAGTCATGGATATGTTTCGCCATCGTTCGCAGAGCGTCACTTCGTCGGACGACAAACGCAAAGTAATAAGCTTATTCCAGTTTTTGCAAGCGTAGATTGTATTTTGAGTTTTTACAAATTTGATTAGCAGAAGAATCAACCGACGGCCATCATTAGTAACAACAGTCACGGTAAGTCGACATTTACAAATTCCCTTGCAGGCAGCAGCTCCACCCATTCGTGGGAAAACCCAGCACGTTATGTGCGAGTTCTGTTTTATGGAAATTTCAAATTGAAACGTTCTGCAAACTATTCATCCACAACCGCGCTCGACCGTAGACCACCCGTTGGTTAATGCATGGGGCTCAAATTGTTTTTAAAATTTGGTGCCACTCGTTTCCTCTTAAAGCCCAAAGTCCGATGTGATACAGTTGGCGCGCGGTTCAACAAACCTTTTCATGATAGATTTCTTTTGTCTGAAACCTGCTTTTGGTTAGTAGTCGGAAACCTCGTGACGCCTTTGCTTTCTTGTTGCCACGCGCAACGTAGAAGTCGCCGCCGGGGGTTTCACAAAATCGGTGATATGGCAACCTCTGCCGTCTGCACACATTTCTCTGTTTCGTTTCATCTGCCTCTCTTTTTATAAGTTCGTGTCAAACAACTTGGGGCGTTGAATAATCGTTTCGTTACCAATTCGCCATTATTTTAACCGATTGTGCGTACGTGCTCTGTCGTCTTCATTCCAACAAGCACAAACAGAGCTCACCAGGAATTTGTTGTCGTACCGACAACGTTCCATAAGGATATCGCCTATTCTTCTCCCGTTCAAGTCGTCCTGATTTGGGGAATTTGCCCTCTTGAGATACTTGTTTACGACTTTCACTTTGCAAGTTGCGCCGAGTTGACTGACTGGCACTACTCAAGGACAGCTGCACAGCAAGAAGCAAAGTTTCAGTGATTGAGAAACAGTCCACATCTCAAAGTTTCCTCCACCATGGAAAATAAAGAAGAGAGCTTTTCAATAGCTGACTTGGAAACTGCAGTTTCTATGGCTTCTATTGCTGACGAGAGTTACCCATCCCAAGTGTTTACAGGGATTGATGCCCTGGAACTCATCGAAGGCACTCCCCACAACTCTGCGAGCAACACCAGTCTCATGGGTTCTGATAGCTCAATGGGGGGAACTCAGAGTACCAACTCATTCCAATACACCAACCCTGGTTTGGATGACAAGAGCTTCTCTAGTGTGGTACTCAAACCAAATGATCCAATGTGGCAAACTTGCCTGACTCCTGAACCAACTATTTCACCACAGCCCAAACTCGATCCTGAATTTATCGACGATCTGCTTCATTTGGCCGATGAAATGCCTCCGCACCCAGTATTGTCGACGTCACTAGAAGCTCAAAGTCTTCCGTACCAACCGGTGACCAACGCCCCCAATCATCATCCCAAGAAGAGCTCGAGCCACAGCAACTTTGAGCCGTTGAGTCACATCTTTACATGGGGCAGATCTCATTCACCTGTAAGTGACGCCAAAATGGACTGCTCCTCAACCGACGGCCAAAAAGTCTCTTCCGACAAGGGACACCGTCCGCACCTGAAATGGCCGCACCGTACCAAACATCACAGCACCGAAGAACAAAAGAAGAGCGACAACAAGAGCGAGCACGGCAGTTCGCATCATTTCCACGAAATTGTCCATTACTTTCGCCGCTTTTCGCATAGTAGCCACCCACATGGTAGTCACAAGGAAATGGGTGACGATAAGGAAACCGCCGAGCCGCGTAAACAGCGTGTTCAACGCATCTCGTCAGGCGACGGCGCCGGCGAAAAATCAGCTCCCGTTTCCTTCCGGAACCGTTCTCACTCGATGGGTGCCAAACCTAAAAAAAGGAACGATCCGCAAACCATTCAAGCGGTTTACACTATTTACGATAATATTGTGAAAGAAGGTGAGCCACGTTTTTCATTTGCGTCACAAGCACAGAGTTGAACGAAGCACCGGTAGGTGGCTAGTAGTTAGTTATCGTTCCTGCGTCCGCCTTGCCGTTGTGATGGTGGAAGGCTCTCTCTCTTTGTGTTCCGGTTCCAAGTGAGACGGATCTCCCGGTCGGTCAAGGCGAAGGTAAAGGATGGGAAGGGGATTGATCCAGTCATAGTTCCAAGTACGATCGGTTGGGCCTGCCCACTTATCTTATCGTCTCTTGTAAATCCCGTCTATTTCTTGCTGTGGTGTTCGCCCCACTCGGCTTCTTATCGGCACAGCACGAGTAGAGTGTGTGCTGTACTCTCTTCCTCTCTCTCCGTTGTCGTCGTCGTCGTCGTCGTTCAACCAGCACGTAGTCGTGCCAAGATTCGTTGCGGCATAGTTTTGTGTGTCGCAGAGTTCTTCGGATTGTTTCTGATTCCCTTTCGAGTGCCGATATGTTTCGTGCCAGCTTGCGATCGAACAAGACGGCCAAGGATGACGAGAAAATTGAAAAGGAAAAACGTCGTAAGTTGGGAATGTAACTAACCTCGTCTTCAACGTTGTTGTCGGTACACGAGTCTTGTCGGGTTTATTTTTACGGTTTGCTGATGCCAGTCACAGGATTCGCCTGCTTCTAGTTTACCACGAGACTCGGCTCCTAATGAACAACTAGTTTGTGTCGGTAGTACAGGCTGGATGAGATTGTAGTAGTAGGGATGGAGTGGAAAGAGTGCATGGAATCTTAGGAGAAAAGCGACGATAGATCGATAAAATGTGTAAAGATATTTTATGCTCTAGCGCGAACGGTTCTTCTCACATGCGCAGAGCGTGCACCACTACTCTTTTGTTCTCAAGTGGTTCGTGTATTTACGTGAGCCAAAAAAGAGGGGAAAAAAATGTTGTTGAAGCGTCACCTTTTTCCCAACTCTCTGTCGTCGTTTTTAATTGCTATGCCAACGAGGCGGACTAGTCAGTAGCTTCCCGGCTCTCTGACTCGGCGCAGGTGTTTGGCGGAGGCTGAAGGGGTTCTCCTCCGGCAAAGGTTTTTTTCTAGTCCCTTCTCAGCTGGGGCTATGGGATTATGCTGCAGTTCGCTGTCATTATTGCAATATGGATGTGTTCGAAAACATTGTTGTTGTTGTTGTTGTTGCCCCGTCCGGAATCGATCTTGTGATAGGGAGGGTCGCAGTCCGCTTCGATCCATTTTCAACTGGCCTTCACTGACAGTAACTAGTGTCTCAGAGGTCGATGCTGTATGGCGTCGTAATTTGGGTGGACATTCCGGCTGGAACTCGCCCGACGACGGTCAACAGCCAACCTCTGCTGAACGGTCGCCCCTACTTGCCAACGATCCCGTCCTCTTCCGCATCGTCCAATCGCAGCCGCTGCGCTCTGCTGCTCAGGCCCGTTCGCCAACGGAATACCCGTCGAGAAATGTTGACAAGCGAGACATTCGCAATCCAGCAAAGGAAGAAAACGGATCCAAAACTTTGGATTTCGTGGGGGCTCGATCCGAGTCTGAAATGAGGAGCGTCGTCTGGACTGATGCGTTAGTGCAACCTCATCCTGGATTGTCGGATTTTTGGAACGAGTTGGGGCATACGTTGCATTTCTTACGCTTCCGGACGCCGGTCATGTGCGAAGTCAGCTACACGGCCAACTGCGTACCAGCCGCCCGTCTCTTCATTCCGAGCCCATCGGTCCCTACACAGTTGTGGACTCCGCCCTCTTCGCCCTCCCCGTCGATCCATTCGACTCACTCGACTCGTTCCCCCTTTGCTGTCCGTTCTTCTCATAATTTCGTGCGCGTTTCGAGTTTGCGTGAAAGATCCGGTACCGGCGGACGGGATGGCCAAATTTCCTTTGCCTCTCATGAATCCGATTTATTTTGTCTTTTACATGTTTGTCTCTTTTTTTCTTCAAATAGGAGCTTTGATTCGGCGCGGCGATGATCGCCGACGAGCCTCCCTGGGCGCCGGAATTCCGGGCGCGCTCCGCACTGGTGATAGCGCCGCTCCTTTTGATCCCAACCATGCGGCCATTTTATTCCGCGATTCCAGAGGAGTAAGTTTACCATTTTTACAAAACTTTGTCCTAATTCCCATCCAACTTTCATATCATCAAGACTGGATTTACATTAAATTGCGTCATCCACCCACCCTTATCCGGAGAGGAGTAGATAATAATAAAAACAAAATGGAATTTGTTTGTTTTCTTAGTAAATAGAATAACAAATATTGTAGACGTGATGAGAAAGTTTGCCCCGTCTCTCTTCATTTCTTCATGACGCAGTTGTTCCCGTCCATTTCCTTTCCTCGAATCACTCTTTAAGAATTTCATTTAATTTCTTTTTCTCCTTTCTTTCTTTTCTTTACAGCTTCCAGTCGCCGATCCTTTCCTGGATAAGCTGGATTTTGGAGATTTGGGTAAGGACGGAACCGGATATTCTGGGTACCACAAGTGCAATCCAAGATGAGCAGGCCTGCGGTGGCGTGAACGTAGGATAGGGGACAAAAAAAAGTATTAGGGAGGAATCAGAAAAGATAAAGATGCGGAGAGAGACGGAAGGTAGTAGCGGGTCAATCGCATCTGGTGCTCCTGCACGAGCCACCGCGACGGACGTTGCCAAGAAACGAGAGAGGAGTAGCCGTCCTTTTTCTTCTAAAATTAGACCCGATGCCGAGATGCTTCTCTTTCTCCCTGGACGTGACTCGCAATCGTCCTTTCAGCGCCCCTCAGAAACCCAAACAGGATCGGCAACCGGAGACGTCGCTGAACCGTCGCTGCCGACCGCTAATTAATATCATCTCGTTATTTTCTTCAATAGAGATTGACTACTAGTGGCGGTAGTGCAGCCTGCGAAAACAGTTTGTCGAACGGCGACATGAGATTAGACGAGATTGCGCATTGGTCGCCGGGGGAACACTGTTTGCAATTCAGGTCGGCGAATGTCACCTTGAACGACGCGCGGCCACGACTGGCAGTGACAGTTGGTGGAAGAAGCGAGACGCGCTTTTTGCCTTCGCTTCGCTGTCGGGCTGGGACGTCTCTTGCGTTTTCCAGTCCGATTTGTTGGTATTTCGAACGTAGTGAATTCTCAAGGAAAAAGTACTGTATCGAGCCAAGAGAGAAGAAACTCCACTTGATCGAATCCCAGGCCGTCAGAAGACACACACACACCCACACACTCACAGCGCACACACACAGACACAACCTGCGGTGTGTGTTCTCGTCGCGCGGACTCGGCAGTTTGCAGTCGCGTCTCAGCCAGTCGAGCACCAAGTCCTCTTTGCACTGGTCAGTGTGTGTGTGTGTGCGAAGGAAAGAGAGGAGGAAGAGCTCGCCGCGTGTACTTGATTTATGTCAGGTGCTGACGTCGTCGTCGTCTGAACAAACTCCGGGTGGAACGCTGCCCATTTTTTGCGCGTCCTGAAAGGAACGGCCGTTCTGTAAACCATGCCTTCGAACGGTGGTGACTCGTGCGTGTTCTCAGCTGGGCCCGTCAAAAACAACAACAACAATGAACAACAGCCCAGCAACGAGTACAGAGGGGTGATGGTTTGATTGGTGGCCGATGGTTGAAAGAGAAACAACAACACGAAAGAAGCCGACTACCGAGTTGTTGTGTGGTGGTGACGACCGTCATGTTGTGTCTGCATTACTATTCCAACTACGTGACGCTGCGCATCCAAGAAGACGATGAAGAATACAGTGTGGATCAGATTAAAGAGTTTGAAAACGTGCAGCATCCAAATTGGAGCGACATTTCAGGTGCTTATGGAGAGGCAGGTATCCAAGACAATGTAGCCGTCTGTAGTAGACTAGTAGGAAAGGTCGGCGTAATGGCACGGTCATCAGCGCCAATGTTTTCACGGGCTAGGAAATGGGCGCCCCAATGGGTTTTCTCACACCGCTCTGTCTGTCAATTGACCATGCGACGTTGTCTTGTATGTGTGCCTATATTAAGATGATGTTGGACGTTTGCCGGATCCGTTATCGGGGTCCGTCTTCCTTCTTTAGTTTTCCATCCTCCCTGTCTTTTTATCTAGCTATTCTCACGCTCTCTATTACAAGATTTAAAATCCCTTTAAAGTTTATTGGTCTCGTCGGAGCTATCTCTTGGCAGGTTGTACCGAGTTCCCATTATTCCACGACTGGCAGCTTTGTATATTTGATTAATCGAATACCGTAGTCATCCTCCTCCCAGGAGAAGAATGAAACGCGCAAAAAAAAGCATGAAAACAAAACATAACAACAACAACAAAAAGTCACCCAACTATTCCGGCTTCCTTCCGATAATCAGCTCGGATGTTCTAATTTTAAACCTTCCGTCCTTTCCCTCGTCTACGCGCCGGGTTTGAACTGCGAACTTTTTACGTTGCGTGACGCACGCCAAGGCCAAATAATGCATCGTACCCTCCGCGTATTGATGCAAATGTAATTATCTCTGAAGACGGGAGCGACTCGTTTTTGACGTAGTACTTTATCCACGGTACAGTCCCCTAGAAATATAATTTTCTGCCTTTTTTATTTAGATGATGAGAACCAGATTTTCGTCAAGTTCTTCAAGTTCCACAAATGCTACGATCTCATACCGACCAGCGCCAAGCTGGTCGTCTTCGACACTCAGCTACTGGTGAAAAAGGCTTTCTTCGCGCTAGTCCATAACGGTAAAGTTGGCGACCAAACTAAAATTCATCTCTGTCGGGGCGCGAGTCCTTTAAGATTGAAATCGATTGTCATTTGTTCTCTTTTGTCGCTGACAGGAGTCCGCGCCGCGCCATTGTGGGACAGCAAGAAGCAACGATTTGTCGGCATGCTGACCATAACAGATTTTATCCGCATCTTGCAGATGTATTACAAATCTCCCATGGTGCATATGGATGAACTGGAGGAACACAAGCTGGATACTTGGCGGAGTAAGTGGACACTAAACGGACAATGCCTTTACTTTGTCTGATGTTCTCTCTCGCGCCCGCTCTCTCTCTATTTATCTCTACCATCTACTTTTATCGATTATAGGTGTTCTTCAGCAGGACTACAAGGAACTCCGCAGTATCGGCCCAGACGCGTCCCTCTTCGAAGCTATTCATACACTGATCACCAATCGAATCCATCGATTACCCGTTATCGATCCACAGACCGGCAACGTGCTGTACATCGTAACGCATAAAAGGATACTGCGCTTTCTCTTTCTCTATGTAAGATACTCGGGTTTTCACTCGTGGTGGGGAGCTGGTACAGAATGATAAGGTCACTAAATATTTGTGCTGTTTACTTTTACAGATGAAGGACATGCCAAAACCGAGCTTCATGAACAAGACCTTGAGAGAATTGAACATTGGCACGTACGAAAATGTAGAAACGGCCCTTCAAGAGACGCCCATTATCACCGCCCTGACCAAGTTTGTCGAGAGGCGGGTCTCTGCTTTGCCGATCGTCGATTCCATGGGAAGGCTGGTCGATATCTACTCTAAATTCGACGTCATCGTAATGGATCTTTCTTTAATTCACTATCAAACTTTTTCTATAATTATTCCTTTGTTTCAGAATTTGGCCGCGGAAAAGACTTACAACAATTTGGATATTACTCTTAAACAAGCCAACGAACACCGAAACACGTGGTTCGAAGGGGTGTCCAAGTGCCATCTCGACGATCCTCTCTGCAATGTGATGGAGAAGATCGTTAGAGCCGAGGTGAGTGGAATCTACAGCATCGATTGTTGCTATTTAAAACTCATTCCAAATTGTTTGTGGTAGGTTCATCGTTTGGTTGTTGTCGACAACGAAGATCGCGTTATCGGCGTCATTTCGCTTTCCGACATTCTTACCGAACTTGTTTTGAAACCAAGCCGTAAGTTTAAAGACATTCTTCTTTTGGCTGGAGATTCGTCGTGCAACATTATCTTTATTGTGGTTTTTGCAGGCTACTCGAAGAAGAGCAGTTCGAGCTCGGATGTGGAAAACACGGGCACCATACCGGAGGAAACGGGATCCGACGACGAGATTGAATTGGCCACCAAAGCGGAGCTCTTGGATCAGCCTCCGGCAGCTTGTGAGGACATCGCCATGATGGACGATGACGAAGAAAGTTCAAGGGTGCTACGGGATGCCCTGAACGGTATCACGATGGCGGAAACCAATAACCCGCCACTCGTTTCTCATCAAGAAATGCCAACGGCCGTAGGAGAGTGATGGTTTTGGCCCGTCTTCTTCATCTTCTTCATCTCTCACACACATATTGCGGCATTTGTACACATCTCTGTTCTTGTTGTTGCTGGATGTCAAGTTCAATGTTTTCATATGAACCGGAATTGTGGAAGCATGTCTTTTCATGCGTGAGCATTGTGATTTCGACTAACCCCATTTGCCGACGCTGTTCACTCTTTCGACCCTTTCCTCATCAACCTCTTCATGCAGCTTGACGATTTGTTGGAAAATCAGCTGCGTCATTTCGGCACGTTGTCTTTTCTTATTCCTGCAAGAACAACACCGAACATTATACATATGGTATATCTGAGAAGTAGAAGAGCAAAGCAGTGACATCGAATGGAAACAATCGTCCGTTTTGATTTGATGCAAACTTATCTCACTCTCTTCTTTATCTTTGTTTTATTTTTATTATTTCTCCTCTTGTTGCCATACGTTATCAATTTCGTCAATTTTTTTAAGAGCTTCTATCGCTCACCAGCTCCCAAATTCAGAAATAGTGTGTGATTCTGGAGCTGGCGCGTGAAAAAAAAAAATGTGTATATCCCTCTTTAACCCAACGTTCCTTAGCTTAGTGTCAACCATTCTGTACTTTTGCAAGTACTTGTGCATATGGACGAGCAAATGGAACTAAAAAAAAATCAGGTGACCTGAGATATCGCAAGGTGGAAAAAAATCGTGCGAGGGCTTGTGGTGTTCTATAGAAAGATAAAATAAAAATGTCGAAATTATTACGATACCTTCAAAACGAACAACTTGATTTTTTAAAAGAGATATTTGAGACAAAAATTGAGCGTTTGGATTTGACAGGTGACCAGATACGTGCTCCGACAAACAAAACGTGTATGGCCCATATGATGTCATACCGGTCGCTAAGCATGTGAGCAACCGAGTGCTTTCAAGGGCTCTTCTCAAGGCGAGCCCTTTAAGGCGGAGCTCTTGACAGTTGTAAAGAAATTCTAAAAAGAGCCAACACTTTTTTTGTAGTAAAAAAACAGGCGTCCTTACTATTTTACTAAATAAATTCAGACCGGAATACTTGCCACCAAATGCCGACGTAACGTTACGCGATTTTCTAAACTGCAAGTCTTATGCTTATTGCCAAATTGAGATGACTTGTTAGGCATACAGTTCGTGAAGGTAATAGTTAGCGCACTGGAATAAATTGAAATTATGCATTCAAAATGCGGATATTGTTAGGTCCATGTACTTAAAAGGGTTCAAGTGGAATTTTCAAGAGAGTAAGACGTATGTCGAGAAAGGTATCTTTCAGGGGGAAAAAACTTGAACTCACGTCATACTCGAGTGCATTTTGCCGCTGCTCACTGGAGAATAACAAAATTAACAATACGATGGAATTTTCTTTTTACTGCAGCAAAATTAGGTAGCTCAAACAGAAATTTTGAATTTTAAATGTATTCGATCAAATAACAACGTTTCTTTCATTCATACATATTCATTTTTTCGCATAACTTGAGCGTGAGTAATATAAGTTAAGCAACTTTTCCCTTATTGGGTTTTGCAACTTGTGTAAACCAAGTGTCTTCGTGGCGTGCTTATGGATGTTGTGCACAGATTGCCGAACCCGAGTACAGGCTTCTAAACATTCCTTTTAATGTCGTCTGCTTCGGGATGTTACATTGTTCGTCAGCCCAAATTCTAACAATTGGTTGACGGCCCCCTTTGCTGTTGAGTTAATTACACAAGAAGTTCCTTCAGATAAACAACATTGACGTTAAACACTATGGAAATTGCCCCCGTCACGTCTAATAGAGCGAACCGTTTTATGCTTGAAGGCGTGGGGACTCGTGTTATTCGCGGTCCAGATTGGAAATGGGGGAAGCAAGTGAGTTCTTATTCGTGAAAGATTCGTTAGTTCGAAAAATATTTTTGATATTTGTCCCACGTATAATTCCTGAAAACTGTGAGAACGGGAATTAACAATCATACCCATGTTGTGTTCTTTCAGGATGGAGGAGAAGGCCATGTTGGAACTGTGAGGAATTTTGAATCTCCCGAAGAAGTGGTTGTTGTCTGGGATAATGGGTATATTAACTTGGCAGTTAGCAGGTAAACTCTATTTACATCTATTGATTTTACAGAACTGCAGCCAACTACCGATGCTGTGGAGCTTATGATTTACGCAACCTAGATAGTGCTCCCACTGGAATCAAACACGACGGCACAATGTGTGATACCTGCCATCAACAGCCCATTTATGGAATAAGGTGGAAATGTGCAGAGTGCACAAACTATGACCTGTGCTCAATTTGCTATCATAGTGATAAGCACCATCTTAGGCATAGGTTTTACAGAATCACCACCCCGGGTACTGAAAGGTACACCAGCATGTTTTAGTTGTTTCATTTTATTCCTGCATGGTGTTGAAGTCTTGTTGGCTGATTTCAGGATTATTTGAAGTACCTTACTAATTCATTATATTCTTACATCAGGGTGTTGTTAGAACCCAGAAGGAAAAGCAAGAAAATTGGAATTCGTGGCATCTTTGCCGGGGCTCGCGTTGTTCGTGGAGTAGATTGGCAGTGGGAAGACCAAGACGGTGGGAATGGCAGACGTGGAAAGGTGACAGAAATTCAGGATTGGTCAGCTGCAAGTCCTCGATCTGCCGCCTACGTGATTTGGGATAATAGTGCAAAGAATCTTTACCGCGTTGGTTTTGAAGGAATGGTACGACTATTCGTGAAAGGACTTTTCTGTCTCCTACAACATCTTACGTTTTGTGTGTTATTCAGGCTGATTTGAAGGTTGTCAATGATGCCAAGGGAGGTACTGTTTACAGAGATCACTTACCGTTGTTAGGTGAACAGGGTCCTGGACGTTCCGGTCTTCATGGGTTTGCAATCGGTGACCAGGTAACAGAAATGGCTGATTGTCTGTGACACTTTATTTCTATCTTTAACGACGTCTCCTTTTACCTTGCAGGTGAACGTCGACTTAGATTTGGAATTGGTCCAAACTTTACAACACGGTCACGGCGGCTGGACTGATGGCATGTTTGAATGTCTTGGAACGACTGGAACTGTGGTGGGAATTGATGAGGATCACGATATCGTAGTCTCCTATCCAAGCGGAAACAGGTAGTCCGTCGTATATATCTTGTCACGATGCAAAGCTTATTTAATTATTCGTCACGTTAATTCAAAGGTGGACTTTTAATCCTACAATCCTTCGAGTTGTCGTAAGTCAAATCTAGTCGAGACAAAAATAATGAAATACTAAATGTGAGTATCAAATTTAGGTATCGAGCCCTCCCCCTGGTAGCTCAAACGTTGACGTTCAGTTGCAGTTCGCTGTTGGGGACCTTGTTCAAATTTGCAGCGACCTTGAGCGCATAAAAATTCTGCAGCGAGGCCACGGCGAGTGGGCGGAAGCTATGGCACCCGTAATGCTTTCACTATCATTAATAATACTGTAGAAAGTAGACAGATAATCAATTTAGGAACAACCTCTTATCAGAAGCTCATTCATTCATTATTATCATCGTACTCTTATCTCCTTTATTCGCCTTTTAACGGGCAAAGATGCTAGTTTTTCTCATGATTTATTTAGCTAACCGATAATCAACCATTTTTCTTTAAATGTACAGACGCTTGGAAAGGTTGGCCGCGTTCAGCAAATTTATCACGACAACGATCTTAAAGTGGAGGTCTGTGGCACGTCGTGGACCTACAACCCCGCGGCTGTGACCAAAATTGCGTCCGATGGTTCGTTGCCAGGAGCGAGTAACGGAGGTAAATATAACTTCTGAATAATATTCCAAGTGGGATGAAACTTAAGGATCCTGTTGTTTCTTGCTTTCAAAATAGAAAACTTGAGCGCACTGCTCAAGAAGTTGTTTGAAACTCATGTAACTGGCGATGTTCATGAGGAACTGGTCAAGGCGGCTGCCAACGGAGACACTCAAAAAGTTGAAGAGATCCTGAAGCGAGTTGATGCCGATGTCAACGGAGTCTTCGCCGGCCATACGTATGTCATTGACTTAAGCTCAAGTCAACATTTTCACCAACTCGAAGCGACTTGATATCGAGTTACTCTGATAAAAATAATACTCAAGCATTGCTCTTCTCTACAGGGCCCTTCAAGCAGCCAGCCAAAATGGTCATCTTGAAGTGATCAAAGTGTTGCTGCGATACAAAGCTGACGTCGAAATAGAGGTTAGTGCTCGTCCGTCTTTACTGGGTGATCTCGTGAATCGGTTTACCATATTTTTAAGACATTCTTTTAGCAAAAGCGCGAAAATGCACCCTAGCCTAAAGTTTCTTGGGCGGAACTTTTCATTCGTTTAGGGTGAATTCACAAACTTCTTTCAACAGTTCCTTTATTTTCCCTTGAATTATTAAAGAATTTTTGAACGAAAGAGTGAGGAAAGAAAGTTGATATATCACGTACCGTACATCGAGTTCCATCCTGAATTGCAAACTCTTGATCGCTTAAACATTTATTCAGAAACAGCGGGTTATACATGTACAAATCAGTTTGTTTTTGATAATACTTTATTCTCCCTCTTGCCAGCTTCTCTCAGTCCCAAGAGGGACTTGCTATTGTTAAAGATTCAGTCGGTTTTGTTGACAAATTCTACGTTCCCCAGCATCCTTATTTTATGTATGGCGTGATAACATGGAGTTTTATTATTACCATATAAACCCTAGGGTCTTGTGTGGCTTTTAAAATCTCGAAATACTGTCGCCTATTAGCATGGAAGGAGACCGCTTGTTTGGCTCCCTGGCAAATTAGTTTTTAAGAGTTATGCAAGCCCTTTTAATTGCTTGAAAGTTCTACGTGTTTTTCCTTAAAACACTCAATTCTTGGAACGAATGATACTACAGATGTCGGAAGTAATGATCGGCATTAGTGAAGTCATTTCACGATCCACGATTGAAATTAACGAAACGTAAAATTTGTAATTTGCCAAGGGTCCTCTGGTCGGCTACTTGAAAGTTTAGCTGATGTTGTGTTGATCGCTAAAGGTTCCTTGATAAGGGCTCTTTAAAAAGAGATTATTGTATGTCGTTGGGATTAGTTCGAGTCCGACAAGGTTGATTGACTTCTCCTGGATGATATGACCTTATCCTCCAGTCTTGAATCGAGTATTGTTAAAAGCTTTCGTCAGTCAGAGAGTGTGTGGCCGAGTATTACTTTGCTATTATCTTGGCCGTCGGCCGTTCCAACTTCCATCCTCTCTCTGTGATGGCCAACGGTCTGGAGACAATCGTTGCCGACTCGTCAGTATTGATTTCTGGACTCGGTCTGGCTTCGGCCGTCGTTCTTCTTCTCTCCCCGTTGTTTCTCATTTATGCATTGGGATCTAGGAATGACCCATAAGACCCCCATTCCTGTAGCCAATGACTTTTGCCATGAAAACTTGATGGCCAAAGTGTTAACCGTTGTACACGCGAGCCCAGCTCCTTTATGAACGTCTCTCTCAGCCCCAGATGAGGGCTGATTGATAGGGTGGATGGTTCGTTTAATCAGAAACGACCATCACATTCGCATAGGGCTATCAGATAGAGCCAGGTAAGCACTTTATATATTTCGGAGGTGTTTCTTCTTCTAAAAGCCATCCAGTCAGCCTTAAAGTATCGGGCCAGAAATGGCCTCCACCTTCTCCTAGATAGTCAATGTTGATTATTGACTGTTGTTTGAGTACGTACTCGGTTGAATTGGATCACAAACATGTCCGTTTGTGGATACGATTCGACGAAGCAAGACTCCGACTCTTGGTGTGGATTTTATTCGGGATTTCCACTCTTGTTGCAAGTTTTAGAGCCCTGTCCCTCTGTCGTGGCGAACGGCCTCAACGGGATGGAATCGATAACCCAGGATCTCTTCCAAGATGTTTGTGGGGAGTTTTTCACCAGGACGTAAAAGAGCGGCATGCGGTCCAATTTCCTATCGTAAATCCCTTCTGCTCCTCTCCTGATTCAGCGCCAAGAGATTCATCCGCTTGCAAAGAATGAAGAGATCGTTTTGACTACTCGTCTTTGCTGCTATAGATCGTTGGCCAGCGGTCGGTGATTGGGCCAGGACCGTACGGAACTGTCGGGGGATCTTCTTCTTCGTAGATGAAACCAGAGTTTTTACGAGTGCGTGTCGCTGTGCCGAGAGGCAGCGTCAGCGCAGATCGATAAGCCTTCATCCTTTTCCCACCGCAATATGTCAACACTTGGCGAAAAGATCCCCCCCAAAAAAAACGAAGCGTTACAGCTCTGATTTGGCGGAGTAGAGATGATGGGGGAAATGTAAGAGAATATCTCATGGCCCTCTGTTTATTTCAGCCTCTCGTAGATTTGTTGAATGCACTGTGTAGTCGGGTTGGCATCCCGCATTTCCTCGCCTCGTTGAAGCCAAAACTTTCCCCGGCTCGTCGTCTTCCTATTTGGCGTGAATTATTCTTTCCATCTGAATCGAGTTATGGGCAGTTTGGGGATGTTGCTTAGTATATACGTATGTACTCATTGTTGATATAAAAATAGAAAAAAAAAGACGGAAACCTCCCTCTGGAGGCCGCTAGCCCGAAAGTTGCTTGTCGTCGAGGAGCAGCAACTCGGCCGCGACCGATCTAGCTTGGCGTTTTGTGTTCGGCTAATACTTAAATCAATCTCTTCTCATTATGTAGGATAAAGACGGAGACCGAGCAGTTCATCATGCGGCTTTCGGCGATGAGCCGTCCGTAATGGAAGTGCTGGCGCAAAGCGGAGCTGATCTCAATGCTCGCAACAAACGCCGCCAGACGGCATTGCACATCGCCGTCAATAAAGGCCATGTCGGCGTCGTCAAAACGCTCCTCGAGCTCGGTTGCCATCCGAGTCTGCAGGTAATTATAAACCGCAAGTTTACTTTTTTAGGAGAGTGGCGCCATTGTTCTGCGTCCTTTTAAATTGTCGAGCGCCTCTTCTCCCTCCCCCCCCCCCCAAATTTCATTGCGTCTTCATCTCGACCACCAACCAGCACCTCTTTAAAATGTCATTATGCTGAAAGGAGGCATATTTCATAGTAGATGGTCGACGTGCATTATTAACGGAAATACGAGGAAATAGGAGAAGGCGCGTCTATATTTGATTGGCCGACAATTGAGGCGTGTACGGCAATGATTTATAACGACTCGGCAGCTTTCGGCGCCCTAGGCAACTTTGGCCAGGAATGAAAGGGCCGCGGAATATAGCTGCTGTATCGTCAAGTAGTAGTGACGCTACCAGTGTAATCCATTACTTCCGCCAGAGAACGGCGAGGACAAAGGACGGAAAGATTTCTGTTTTCCTTCTCCCCCGATGATGATGTTGATGATGATTCTTTCTGTCTCTGCCAGCATCCCTCGAGGCTGTCGATGCCGTGCAAAGAGAATGAGACACAATGTCCCTACGCCCCGACTCGCATCGAGATGTCGTTCAGTCATTTCTGTTTGCCTATTCGCTTGTCTCATTAGGTATTCTGTCTCGCATCATTCCCTTTTTCTACTCCCGACTCGAAGAAGAAATGGGGAAAAAAAAGCTGAGCAATGAAAAGTGGTTGAGGGCCAACTCGGACGAATTGGTTTATGCTAAAAGGCTCAAGTTCTGACACGCATCCTCACAGTACGAAATCTCGCGTCAGGATTTTCTCGATAACCCTCCAGAAAAGAGAGAGTAGGAACTTTTTCTCGACGAGATGCGGAATCGATGTGTTGGGTAGAGTGGCGGCCGTCTCTCTCCGTGGCAACTGGACGACGACACCCTCCTTGGGATATTACGGAATATATAATATATATATCATGCAAGTGTTGCTTGTCTCTAGCTGTAAAAAAAGAAAAGAAGAGGCGGCCGGCCCAATAGAATTCTTGGCTGTCCGTTTCACCCGTCGCACAATTTCATATCCGTCCGTCGCCTTTGGGGTGGGCAACAACGACGCTGTTCATTTCACGCCGTTCACATTTTTCCGAGAGATGCTGCTGTGCTGTGCCCGTTCCGTAAGTAGATCGATGGATCCGATTCTTCGTTTCGTCCGACTGGAACGGATTTGTTTGTCATTTGTCCCACACATAGTAGAGAGGGGAAATGCCATTCTCTCTTCTTTCACGTGTTCTCCCAGGTGATGCGATTCGGGGTCCTTGCCTCGCTGCTTTTGATTGCAGCCTGGCCGTTTCCTCGTAAAAAGGGAATTCTCTCTCCCTTTTTTTGGGGTTGTGGGGGGGTTTCTCTCCCTGTTCGTGATCGAATGGAACGTTCAATTCCACGAGGGAAAACAAGAAGAAGAAGAACTAACCCTATTTTCTAGTTCCATTTTCTTCCTTTCGCAATAAGCCGATCGGGAATACCTACGTTGAGGGACGGAAGGAAAAAAAGGAAAAAGGAACGGACGGATAAGAGCCACAGTCGAAAAAGGGAAAGGGGGCGTGAGTTCCGATTCTTTCCCCGTCGGTCAGCCCGCCTTCGGCTCTTTTTTCTTCCTTTCTTCTTCTTCTTACAGCTGTTTTTCTCCTTTTTGCTCGTTATAGGAACAGGGGGGTCTGGCACAAGCCGAGGCTGATTGGACTCTGTATTTTTTGTGTTCTTCTTTCTCTTTCTCTTTTCTTTCTCTCTTTCTCCGTCTCTTTATTAGCACGCAACCCGACCGCTGATTTTTTCTCCTTACGACTCTCATCGGAGACAATGTGGCTGTCGTGTCTTTCCTCCGTTTGGCCGACATGAGATCCCTTTAGTTTCTATTCTTCATTTACCATCTTTCAGCTCTTCGCACGAGGAATGAAAGACGCCTGGCTTTTTCTTTCTCCGGACCAGTAGAACCTGCCGGATCTTGGGAGACGAGTCGAGTGTATAGAGTACGCGCGCTCCCTGTTTTTAGACGTCTGCCCTTTTTTTTTTTTCTTTTACCGATCTCGCTCGATAGAGAGGGAAAAATCGAACGAGGAAAGAGAGATAGAAGGGTTCTTCTCGATCCCAAGAACCCCGACAGTCGATTTTTCCTCTCGTGAATTGGGCCGTCGCTTACATCGATAATGCCACTGTAGTTGAAGATAGGGGAATTGGAAAAAGAAAGGTCGGCGGGTTGGACGGCGGATGCGAAAGCGTGCCGTCGGGGGGGGTAATAGTGTAGTGAGCTATTATTATCGATCTTTTTCACTTGAGCTGCGACAAATCCAGTTTGTGAAAGCGCCTTGGCCGGCCATCGATGAAGTTGTAGTAGTTCCAGCGACCCGAAAATGCCCGATTTCTTATTCTAAAGAATAATACCGCGACATTGGCGACGCATCAAATTTCATGTTTATTTGTATCCGCTTCCGACGGCTGGACTCTGGTGCGAGGGAGCCGAATTTCGTCTTATTGTTTCAAAATAGAGCGGCAAATACTTTTGCAGGGTTAGGTCCCTTTTGAAGACTTTTCCCTCCGGCCTCTTTCATTCCTTCTTCTTCTTCTTCTTGCCCTATTCACGGCAAAAGGCTCCTGCTCTTTCTCTAGAGCCGAGTAGATAGACGAAGATGGATGCCTGGTCCATCACGGAATAAGCTAGCCTATTCTTTCCTTCTTTTTCCTTCCTTTTTCTTCTTCTTCCTCCCTCTCCTCTTGCAGCTTTGTCAGAAGAGAATCCCATTTTGGCTTCCGTTTTCGGGGCTCCTCTTTTTATTTTGTTTCATTTTTCTCCTCCTCCTCCTTCTTCCTCCTATTCTTCTATACAAATGCAGCGCATACTGCCTTGAGCCGGCCCTGTCTATCTCGTTCGTTCGTGAAAGCGAGTGGAAGCGATCAGGAGCCCATCGTCGATCGATCAGAGCCGCTCCGAACGGCCCAGTGAGAAAGCGAGCGAGTCTATGGTAGGGTTGAGGAGAGAGAGAGATGTATTATCGGCGGACTCGTTGTTATATATATATATATAGGGCCGAAGCGCGTGGAATTATCAGTCAAGTGAAAACGGGGCGAAAAATTGAAAATGAGGATGAAAAGAGGCGGATCAAAGGGACGATCCCTTTTCTGCTCGTGTCAGTCGCCATTTATTCGGGCGCGCACTTGGACGTAATCGCCAGACAAAAAGACTTGGCTCCTCTGCTGCTTTTCTTGAGTTTCCTCCTCCTTCTCCTCCTCCTACTCGTAGTCGCTCGGTCGGTCGTTGTTGGTCCGTCTGTCGATCAGAATGTCCTTCTGTCTGTCTCGGACTCTATTGTTCTCCGTCTTCTTGTGAGCTCCCGCGCCAGCAAACACACTAGAATTGGGCTCGGCTCGGCCGGGGCGCTCGATACTCGTCGGCTCCCGTTCGTTCGGGTGTCTTAAGCGAGATTACCGCCACGCCGCCGCTCTCGTTGCACAGCAGAGTGAGAGAGAACGCTCCCAACGCGTTCTGACACACGGATTGGGAGGGGTCGCTCTCTCTCTCTCTCTTGTTGTGTGTGTGCTCTGCTCTACTATACACGGTATGTGTCGGACGGGAGGAGGAGGAGGTGGCTGTTTGAGTGGGCGGGGGCACCACGAAGGAGAGAGGGGTTTTTCCCTTGGCTTTTTTTTTCTTTTTCTTTTTTCTTCTTTTTCCCCCCTTCTTGTGTGTAGGGTGCAGTCTAGATATCCGCAATGCGGTAATAAGAGTTGCGCCTGTAGGCCTTGTGATTTATTCCCTCGTTTTTATCCCTTCCACTTCTTCCTTCGCTGGCGCTTTCGGGAGCCAAGGCAATAGAAAGAGCCGACTGGGGTAAAAGAGTTGGGATGAAAAAGGACGACGACGACGACGACGACTCGTAGGAGGAGGACGGCGACGTCAGCGGCCGATAGAGTCGTACGTTCATGGGGGAGGGAAGCTCTAAGCGGAAGGAAGAGGACAGTCCGCAAGCGATCGAAACTGTTTTGGGAGGCGATGGAGATCGAACCAACGGGAGTAGAGCGCCAGAGAGAGAGACTCGGAGAGAGAGAAAACGGAAACACATCAAAGTCAAGATGGCTAAACTGCGGCTGTTTTTCGTGCCGCCTCCGTGAAGAGGCGCTGTCAGCCGACTAGCAGCAGCAGCAGCTCTATGGATTTTCTCTTCCTCTTCTTCTTCTTCTTCTTCTTCTTCTGCTCCTCCGTTTCCAGCCGTTGGGGGCTGGGGGGAGTCGGTGGCAGAATCCCTGGTACTAGCAGCAGCGTCGTCTCTACTTGAATTCCATTAGGCCGACGCACTCGGCAATTGAGAAACCAACTCCAAAAAGAGCGACAAACCCAAAGTAGTCGCAGTTACGACTGGTAATGATAAAACGTTGGACGAGTGTCAGGACAGTGTGAGTCGGCTTTTCTTTTACCGAGAAAACACGAGCCGCCAGTGGTAGGTGCACAGGAGAGAGGAAGAAAAGATGAGTAGGGTTTCTTTTTTTACTGCGCAGGTTAAAAGGGAAATGGAGTGGAAAGTCGGACGGAAGAGAGCACGAAACGGTCAAGATTTAAATAGGTAGATAAGAGCGCGCGGAGGGGCTAGATGGGAAGTTGCCGTGTCCATGAAGAACCGGCGGAATCAAGAAATCTATTGAGGCGTCGAGCGGCGACCGGAGAATGGAGGAAGGTTTTTTGAAGATAGAAAGAGAGAGAGAACTTTTGGTGGTGGTGGTGATGGAGGAGGGAGGCTCAGAGGGCGACAACAGGATATCATTACTGCCAATCGATAATGGCTCGGTTGGTGTGCACACGGAGCCTCTCCTGGCCGGGATAGAGACCCCCGTCGTCGTCGTCGTCGCGTTCGTGGTTTTTTCTTCTCTTTTGCCGCTGCTGCGCCTTTCTCGATCCGACCACGTCTCCTCCACTACTACTGCTCGGTGTAGTAGGTATTGATTTCGCCTTTACACGGTTGTCGTCTCTCTACGTCCTGCTCCGTCGGTCCTCCTCCTCGACTCTCTCCGTCGACAGTCTTAAATCAACGATTAGCTAATCTCGTATAGGAAATCTCGTTGAAGTAGTGCGCCATAAATTCTCTTCTCCCTCGGCTCCCGTCAGCCGCCCGTTCTCGTCCCATTCGGAAACAAGCGGAATGAAGGCACAGAGAGAGGGAGAAAGAGTACTGTTGGGGATTGAATGTTGTGTGTGCGCTGCTGCAGCGGCCGAGAAAGAGAAGCGCTACTCTAGCAGCAGCTCCCAGGGTTTTCGGGAGTAGGGTTCAGTTTGCCACGTCACTCGTCCTAAATTGATACACTCTATCTCTCGTGTAGTAGTTGGATACCGGCAGCACCGTGGAATGCTGTCGGAGACATGCGCCATCACAGAGACTTTTTTCTCTCCTCTCCCGAGAGACGCGGCGACGGTCTTTTATTATTTCCCAAAACATTCTTTTCTTCTTCTTCTTTTTTTTTATGTTGTGTTGCTGTTGTCGCCGATCGGCGTCTATTGAATATTTCGCTAACAGATGTCGGCAGGAAAGGGAAAAGTTGATGAAAAAGGGAGAAGAGAGTCTGACGGCCGCTTCAAAAGAATGAAAAGATGTCTTTATCACGGCATCCATTCCAATCTCCATTTGTTGGCGAGATAAGGAATTGGGAGAGAAACCGGCTTACTCAAGCGTCTTTCTATCGCTCGTGAGCAAAGGAGGGAGAGAGAGAGAGAAGCCGAGCGTTGGATACAATCCTGCGGATTTATTCATCAGTCGCCGCTCCCCTTTTTCCCGTGTTGCGGAGAAACGGCGGGCTGCATACTACTCTCTCTCTCTCGCTCGTTGGCTGACTGGGCTGGTGGGGTGCGCGCCCAGGAAATTGGACTTGGCGACTCCTCTGAATGCGTTCGTGTATATTATGGCAAGGCGGTTTTCAGATTCTTTGGATTTCTCTTTTCTTTCTTTTCTTTTTTGTGCAGAGCGTCTAGCTCATTCTTCACCCGGCCGGCAGCAGTTCTTGATGACGTTCTCTCTGTATGCATTTTCTTGACGGCTAGGCTTCAATAACGCATTAGTGGATTACGTTTTGTCCCAGTCTCTCTTCTCGGGGAATAGGCAGAGAGCAGCACTCGTCCTCTTCTCGATGGGATGCGATGTTTGTGCGATGTCTGAGCGTGTCGTCAGCCAGCCTTGCGCTGATTCGGCTCGACATCTCATCTCGTCCGCTGCAGGAAATGTATCTTCATCTTATTCCGCTGCCTTCTCTCCTCTTTCTTTTCTGCCTGATGGTACCCTGGAACGTCTCTGACTCTTGGGCGCTCATTGTGGAGATTGAGGGATTTTCTCATATAGACAAGGCGTGAAAAATTGATTGGCTTTCTTGTTCTTCGTCGTCGTCGTCGCCCGGTTCTGTCCCTTTCTGCAACGGATGAGGACGTTGAATCCGTTGAATCATTCAGGCCGCTGCCCGTTCACTGATGAAAGGAAGGCGGGTCGGCCCGCTCGCACTCTGCCTGATGCCAACACGTCGCCCAGCCTCAAACGCTTTCGTTCGCATCCCGATTTGAATGAATCATTACTCTCGCGAGTCATGACGTCGACAGCCGGCCCCCAAAAAAGTCGATAGAGCCGCAATCCCTCGACTCGACCGTGTGAAATTGTTGTCATTTTTCACCAGCAAGAAGAGAAAACTGGAAGGGACACACAATGTCTTGACCGTATCGGAGAGAGGGAGAGAAATGCCCAGCCAGGAGCAACTCTGCTCTTCAGGAAAGGCTTCTCGGAGGGATTCGATACCGCTGGGAGGATGTCAAAGCCTGCGACATCGTTTTCCGCTAATCGCCTACGTTCTTTCTTTCTTTCCTTCCTTCTTTTCCGTCGCCCTGGTGGCCGGGCAATCTAGGAAGCGGGGCCGCCCTCCGTCGAGGGATCTATCTGGAATTTTGATCCGCGAGCTGATGGACACGGCGTCGAATAGCTCTCAATGAAGGGAACAGGGAAAAAACCATTGGGATATTTGACGACCGCTCTACATCTGCCTGCTAATGCCACTTTTATGAGACGCGACTTTCCCTGTCCGTCCCTTTTCCTCTCGCCGTGTGTTTCTGCCGAGCAAACAAAGCCCGTTTCGGCAGGAAATAAGAAGGGTCGTAGGGGGCATCAAAAGAAACCGAGAGCATCTTAAGCCGTGATAGTAGAAGCTGAGGAAACGAAAGAAAATGAGAGAGAGCAGAGAGAGCTCTGCTCTATAAACAAGTGACTGTTATCTCCAGCCGGCCGTAACAAAGTCAAACGGGTTAGAGTCGACTTTTTCTTCTCTGTGTAATCGCCAATCCGAGAAAAGGCTGGAAATCTCGAGAGAGAGAGAGGGAGGCTGTGAAGGAGAAGACAACCAAGTGGATGCGCAATAACGGCCAATGGCTACACGAGTAGTTGACAAGTCGGTAGGATGAAATGAAAGAGTCTCGGCCTCAAGGTGTTGATGCTTCAATGACGGCCTGAAACGTGACAGACGTGTCTGGCACTGGCTCCCATTTGTCTCCAGAGACAATCCCCGATGAGCCTATTGACTCGTCAGCGTCTCTCCCTCGCTGTATTGATTGGCCGTCTTGCTTTGGTAGATGGCTCCGTCTGCCTCCTCACCCTATTCTTTGCTCTTCCCGTTGCTGGCTGCTGTAATGGCAGAAAAGAAAAGAAGACAAAAAAATGGGTTTACTAATCAGTCACGCAGACGAGCTCGGTCCTCGTTACGTTTCGACGACTCGCCACAAATGGGATGGGCAAGGAAGTAGGGAACGTCAGGAAGGAAGGAAGCACATATCCAATACACTACTACCCTGGCTCCTGCTGCCGACTCATTTGTTGGCTAACTGGTGGAGAATTGAATCTGACGGTTGACGAGGTCATTTTCTGGGCAAAGCGTTCCTACGTCTCCTGGCCGATCCTTTTTTCTTTCTTTTTTCGCAATCAGAGAAAGATGACGGTCGATTGCGATGTGAATGAATAGTCTGCTGATTTGTATCGTTTGAGGATGATGACCCTTTTATATCGTTGGCCCGACTTTGTGTGCTTTCAGGACTCTGAAGGAGATACGCCGCTGCACGACGCCATTTCCAAGAAGAGAGACGACATGCTGACGCTTCTCATCGACCACAATGCCGACATCACGCTCACCAACAACAACGGATTCAATGCTCTGCACCACGCCGCTCTACGAGGCAATCCCAGGTACCGTCCATCTTTTCCACCATTTGGGGATTTTTTCTACGACGTTTCTGGCGCTGGGATCCGTTTGCGGATCGTGTTGGGGACCCGTATATTCATCGGACTGTTGTCTGCTGCTCCGTAATGGGGAGGTCTCTGGCGCCTTGTCGACGCGAGGGCCTGTCGACGACAACGGGTTGTTACCATCCGTCGTCTTGGCCGTCTTCATCTAATCAATAATACGTCCGTCGCAGACTTGTCGGATCAACGACAAGGTGTACACCACCACCAATGATGGATCGTCTGCTGGTCTATCGAGACCGCCGAAAGATCCCTTATTCCCTTTCTCTTCTTTCTTCGATTCGATTTCGACTCGTCGTCTCCTCCATTATTTCCTACGACTACCAACCAAGAGATAATCGAATCCCGTCCCGGCGCACACGAAGGAGCGGAGGGGGGAGCCACAGAAATTCGTCCGTTGCCACCCGCCATTAGTCTCCGAACCACACAAGGTTCCCTCTTAACGATCGTTGCCTTTAGTACAGCGAACTGCCAGTCAGTCAGTCAGGATCCCCTCGTTCACGCTTCTCCGATGCCCTTTGCCTTCCTCGACTGATTCGAGCTGTCATCGCAGAGAGAGAAGATCTAGGGGCAAGGATCCCTATTTATGATATCGCTGACGTTTCGCCTAGTCGGCCTCTTTTCAATCAAACCACGCCGATGGAGGGTCTCCGATCCTTTTCGTCTTTTGACGTGTGTTCCGTATCGAACGCGCTCGTTTCGTCAATCCGTGTGGCCATTTTCGTTCCGTTCTCCTTTTTTTCTTTTCTCGTTTTCATTTGTTCGTTTTGAGACAGTTCGTTGAACTTGTTCTTCTCGACGTTTAACAATTTTCAGGGCCCGTTGAAAGTTTGGCCGATAGAGGCAACAACAGCGATCCATCTTGTGTACTCTCTCTCATTTTTTTTCTAAGGTCCTCGGGATCTTCTCGGATAGCGGGTAGTTCTTTGTGGGACGAGATGGCCAGTCGTAGTCTATTGTCGATGAACATCTTCCCTTTCCTTTTTTTCCTTGGGAGGTGATTATCAGTTGGATTCCGCATGACATGTCGTAGCCTTGCCCGTTAGCCGTGAAGCTCACGCTTCGATTGCCCCATATCCTCCTCCTCGTTCCCTTGGTCGATCCCGCCTGACCACCCCATTCTCTCTGCCTCTGGTGTACGTACCGTACTACTACCCCCTTTTGCTACTACACCCTGCGCACTCCGCGCTGGGCTCCCGTTCCACTCGACGGCCAAGTTCTCTATCCTCCGCCGGCTCTTTTGCAACGTGTCACGCAACCCCGGGGAACCCAACGGGAACCCGACGCCATGGGCGTGCGCGTCGCCCGATCAATAGCGATCGAGATGAAAGGCAGAAGAAGCCTGAATATGTCTCTCTGTGTCTCACTCTCTTTCTCTCTCTGTGTTTGAACGGAGAGCCGGGGAAAATATATATATTTCTTCTTATTCATTTCTGCCATAGATAGATAGAAAGGGAACATCTTGCGCCTCTTTTGACTTCCTTCTTTGCCTCAGTCCGGAAGGAGTCGGCATTAAAAGAAACGGAGAGTTGTATCTATAGGGTTATATAGAAACGAGCGGGGGGAAGAAAAGAGGAAGAAGAAGGCGACGTCGGTAGTGGGTGCGGATGATTCCGATTCTACAAAGCCGCAAAAGCCAAATAGGAAAAGATGAAAGAGGGAAGAAAGACGATGCGCGATCCAACCGACGGTGGTACTACCTACTATCGACCTTTTGGATAACAGCGGTAATGACGCAGACGCGCTCTCTGACAGAACAGAAGATTACAAGCCGTAAAGGGCTGGTGGCGGGCATCCTTTAGACTCTCCGACATCTTCTCCAGTTGCCTGCTCCTGCCCCGCCGATTGCAACCAGCAAAAGCAGATGTTGCCGTTTTTCTAGAACAAACGATCTGATCCATCTCCAAATTCCAATTTTCCCGCTCTTTTTCTTTTTTTTGACGTAACTGGGTGCACTTTGCGCCGCGCGGCGGGTCCGGTCACCTCCCGCCGTTTTATCATCTGTACACTGACATGGGAGGAAGAACATCCGAAGGTTCAATGTGTACGTTTTGTTTGAATAAGAGCGCCATAGAGAGAGAGGGAAGAAGAAAAAAGGGGGCGACCAGATATTTCCGTGCTGCTCGTCGAATGTTTTATTTCCGACCGGAGTCGTTGAGTCGATATTGAGAGTTAGAGAGAAAGAGCTCGCCCGTCGTGCTTGGAATCCATCGATCACTCTGACTGTTTTCGGACCCAGAGTTCTCTCTCTCTCTCTTTTTCATCTCTTCCTTCTTTACGATTCTATTCATCTTGATTGCTGTTGTTTCAAACTCCACCGACTACTACGATGGTGGTGGCTCGGGGATGACCGCCGACTCGACGGGAGTTTTCTTTTTCTTTTTTGTTGTTGTTCCTTTTTGGCTGGCCGAGGTGGAATCTGCCGGATGGAAATAGAAAAGTCAGGGCGCCGCACACTGGCACACTCGGTACGGTATACAAGAGGAGCGAGCGAGCAGGAGCAGCGAAGGAAGAGGGAAAGAAAGATGGGTAAATATACAACAGGCCCCCGTGAGTCAATTCAACGGAAAGCTCCCGGAGTTGGCGCCGGGATTCTCAGTCCTCTTCCAGTCCGACTACGGGCCGGCATCCGTACCGATAACGATTCACGTCACCAATTGAACTGCTGAAAGTCAAAAAAGAAAAAGAAAGAGGAGAAAATGGAAGTGAAAATGTGAAAACTTGGTGATGTCGACGGGAAGGGAGGAGTGCAGCAACTGACGGGAAAGAAAAAGAGGAAAAAAGATGAGACGGGATTAAATTCCCGGGGGGTGCTCGTGCAGCCAAGCCCCGGGAGCAGGGCACAGACACATTGAGGCTCAACTCTCGGGGCTCTCTAGCCCGGTTCAGCGCCGCATATATACCCTCCACCCTACCTACACCACCAGAGTAAGAGACAGTACACGTTATAGATAGAAGAAATAGTTTGAGGTCGGGCTGGACTGCGGCTGGTCGAGGCATCATTGCCATCATTTCCAGCTCGGTTATCACCGTAGCAGGAGCAGGAGGAGCAGAAGAAAAACCACAAAGCAATATGCCAATAGCATCACCACCACCATCGTTGCTCAGAATACCAACTACAGCTGGTTGAAGGGGACCAAATGCTGCTCTATGAATAACAATTTGGCCCGGATTCAGCCAGCTAAAGCAGGGCTCTGTCTGACGTGTGCGCGCTTCCATCTTCTTCTTCCTCTTTTCTTTCTTTCTTTCGCTCACTTCACACAATTTGGATTTTTCACGAAATAGATTGCGAAATTCAAAAAGAAAGAAAGAAAGAAAGAGTGTCTGTACCCACCAGCACCGCAGAATGTGTTTGGAAATCCAGCGGGTAAGATCCTCTTACGTCTTACCTGGAAAGACAAGAACTCAAAGAAAAAGAGGGAACCCCGTTTGTTGTTGTTGACCGGCTCGTGCTGCTGGACGAAAACTATTTCAGGGATGTGTGGGCTCTCTCTTTTGACTTGGGCTTGCAGGATGGGCAGGGCAGGCACCACTAGCGGGCAAGACGCACACTCCCGCTCGGTTCACTTCGTTCACTCTCACTGAGACTCTTTGGTCTCTGCTACTTCCACTTGGTTGGACGGTCGACGGCCAACTGGCCTCCTCCTACTCCTCCGACTCCTCCAGCTGTGTGCTCTTACTCCGCTGCTGCCGTTTCTCACTCGAGGTCGCTCCACTTCTTCCGCCCTGGAGACGGAATGAGAATCAGGGGGAAAAGAAAGGAAGAAAAAAGACAGAGGAATCGGAGAAAGACAACAGGGTATGCGAATCTGTGACGAAAACAGGGGGCTAGTACTGAATTAGTCGGAAGAAGAGCCAAACAAGCAAAAGACAGAAGCCCGCGACTCGATCTTTGCCGTGGAGACGGCCAAAGTGAAAAGAGACGTAAAAGGCGTCACGTTGGACTGTTTGAGTCGGGAATGTCCAAAGACAAGCAAGTCCTTTCTCCTTTCATCTTGACGCAAGCACTGACGTCAAACCCGTTCCGTTTCTCTCTCTCCCTCCTCCTCCTTCTTCTTTTCTGACAAAGATCATCTGAAGAGGAGCGAAATTCTCCTATCTTGGACGGCGGTCGATTCCCGGTCGCCAAATCCGCAGTCGCCGATTCCGCAGATCAATACCAAACACTCGACAAGACAGAATCGAAAGGGAGAAATAAAAAAATGGGGAGTAGTTATGGAACGATGGATTCACCAAGGAGCCGGCAAGCGGCTCAAGAATTTGAGTTTGTTTTCGTCTTTCTTTCGCCTTTTTTCGATTGAACGGAACTCGTCGAATCGGAAGAAATGAAACTCGCGACATTTGGTGTCGAAGCGTTGGCAAGGAAATAAGGAGCTCTACTAACACGCAAACACGTCCTCGGCCATTTTGTGCGCAAGGAGCAACAACAACCGAAAAGAAAAGAAAACTTTGGTCTTTTCCGTCCGTTCCAAACCGGCTTTTCCCCGCAGTAGCTCGAGAGACCTCTTCGTCGACGTAGTAGTAGTAGTATTGATTTTCTAGTTGGTAGAGGTTCCCGGCATTTAGAGCCGGGCCCTGCTACTACCACCACTGTGTGCGAGTAAGTCTCTACTGTCGTCTGCCCCACCGCTCGGGCCGGTCGACGGTTGTCGTACGACTGTGGCTCGGTCGCCGGATCTGCTTCCGCAGTCACGGACACGTAGAGCGCACGATCTTGGTGCCGAGTCTGGCGCGCGCAAGACACACATTTCCCTGACGGACACGCGCGCACACATCCCCCCCTACTCTTTTGAAGACGGGCAGAGTCGGATCTATATGAGCATCTCCCACCGACCCACCGACCAAACCCCCTCCGGCTGCTCCCCCCGGGTCCCGCACACAATACAAACACACAAGAGATACACACGCATACGTTCGAAACAAGAGCCAAGGAAAAACCAGTCACGACCGAGAGATGGGCCACCCAATTGCACCGGACCCGGCTCTCTCCCTCTCTCTCTGGCTGGGCCGGCATGGCCACAGACTCACGGAACGCTTAATCACTAGTGAGGGGGAAAGATAATTGAGTGGACGCAGCGCATTGGCCAAAAGGAAGGGATGAGAGAGTAGATAGCAGTTGGCCCCAAGTTGGTTGCGAGTTTGCCAGAGATCCTTGCTCAGAGAAGTTTTCCAGCCCTTTCTCCATCTCCGCTCTGTTCCGCCACGTTAGGGAACACCAGCAGTCTAGGAGTCTACGGAGTCTGCGAGATGTAAAGAAACCAGGAGGGGAGGACGTCATCAAAAAGTTGCTTCTCCATTCGAGCGCGAAGCGGACAAGTCATCAAAGACGGGCGCCGCGTCCCTGTCCGTCTCTACGTACAATACAATACAGCCCAGGAAACGGGAATGAAAAAAATCGCTCCTCTCCACACTACAACCAATCCGCGTTTTCATCGTCATCTCTTTTTTCCTTTTTGGGCCTTTCGACGACGTTGCCGTCCGACACTGACAAGCGAAACACTTCAATACTGTCGACGCCGCACTGACGCTATTCACGCTCGACTCTCTCTCTCTCTCCTTCTTCTCTAGCTGGATTGGAGGGTGGAAAAAACTCGCCATATTTAGAACAGCCCCTAGAAGTCGGGGGCTTGCCCGTCTTTGGTGCTGGAAATTTAAAGAAAAAGGGATCGGCCGATTTGACTGGGATGCTCCTGGAGACGAACGGAGGGTGAAAGAAAGATGAAAAAGAAGGGAGGAAAATGAAGAGACCGCGACGGACGTTGAGGGAGAAGTGCCGTTCGAGTCGGGCGTCCCTTGGCCACTACCACCGGCCGGCCTAAGAAGGGCGGACTTTTGCTCTCCTGGGAGTTTTTTTTTCTTTATTCTGGCGCCCGCGCAACGTCGTCTTCCCTTTCACGTCGGTGCTCGCCGCGCATTGCGCCATCTGTTCACCCCGCGACGCCCTGCAGAGAGAGTAGTATTTGCCCTCCTCTTACTCGGCGCCGCCTCCGCCCGTTTGTTCTCCCTCTGGCTGCTCTATCTCGTCATCATTCGAGGTGACCTTTAGAAATCAGCCAGAAAGAAAAAGAAGATGGAGAGAAACATATTGAAGCGACTGTGAACACAACAGCGAAAGAAAATAACGAAAAGAAAAAAGAAAAAAATTGGAACCTTAGAGAAAGAGGCAACAGCAGCAAATAGAAAGGAATGGCCGCAGTTGCTGCTGCTGCGTCTACTTGTCCTCGTCTTTTCTCATATCGACGTCATCTCTCTCTTGATCTGACTTTCGTTCGCCAGCTCCACCCGTCCTCGTCGTTGGCTCCCCCAGATCGATGCGACTCCTTGCGGGACTTTGCCCACTACCAGCCGGAATCGTACACTGGCTGCCTAATGACCAATCAAGGATTTCCCTCCTCGACCCGCAAAAACCACCTCTTCGATTGCCAGAGGCTTGTCGACTCCCCTATCGCTCTATTGTTTCCTTCCATTTTCTCTCTCGGTCTCTCCGCATTTTCTGACGCCTTTGCCCGTTCATCCAGCGCAGAGAGAGACTTGGCATCCGACTCTATCCAATAAAACCCTATTTTTTTTTCTTTTTTCCTTCCTTCTCCTTTTTGCTCTGCGATAACGATGATGGCGGAGGGACTTTGGCTTCATTTGTGACGTCAACGTATCCTCTAGGCCCCCCCTCGAGGATGTGTAGGGCCGGGGAAACGATGGGACCCGCTCGGACTTTTGGTGCAGTCACAGCTGGTCGGGACCGTAACGGACTTGGCGGACATGACCACCAGTCCCGTTGCCATTGGAATATGGTCTCTCTCTCTCTCTCTTCTTTTACGACTGGGCTTTTAACCCGGCGGACTTTTGGGGGCTGTTACTATGCTGTGCCTGGGCTAGGGCCCCTGGTTAGGCTTTCAAACTTGTGTGTGTGTGATGATGAATTCGTTTTTTATTGATCGGCCAGCGCCAGCGCTCCGCCGGAATAGTTGTGTGTGGGGGAAAGAGAGAGAAGACGCTGACGACGGAAATCACCGTATGGATATGTATGCATGATCCGTCACATAGTCGGAACAGCTTCTATGAGCCCGTTGCGTTGCCCGTCTTTACTTCATAATAGGCCACTGCTGCTGCTGCCTGTTCCGGCTGACAGTCACCACTCGCCGGACAGCCCCAGCGACGTTTTCATGGAGAATGTTGTTTAGGTGTTGCAAGGCCGGCCTTCTGGCGGCCCTTTCCAAACCATATGGCGCTGCTGCTCCTGCTACTTTGCTAACCGGCCGTCCAAAAGGTCCTCCATCTTTCTCCGTGTAGAAAAATCAGTTGGATGTGTTCAAGGCTCTCCCGCCCGACGTCTTTTGTTTACGTCCAGAATTGCTGTGGACCCGGTCAACTCCGCCTTTCCTTTTTGAACTAGGCAGGGCCGAGAAACCCAATCTCCCGTTGGGGCTTGCTAATCGGCTAAAGAGGGGTCTTGACGGGCAGCCGTTTTCCTCCGGCCCACGTGCCCACGTCCCTCCGTCTAAAGGATCACTTTCTCCCTTTGCTCACCTACTGTTGTGAGTCTAGTAGCTCTCTCCACTGGAGGAGTAGGTCAATCTCGTTGCCTTTGACTTTGAAAAAAAGGAAAGACGGGCAGCCGAGTGAGAAGGAGAAGAAAAGTCTCATCCCAAATTGCTGGACTGAACTTTTTTCCTTTTTTTTTTTCTTCTCAACGAAAATGTCGAGAATTGAAGGTCCGGAAAATGGAGACGCGTCAAACGAGCCGCCGATCCATTTTCGGTGAGAAATGAGAACGGGCCATCATGCGTTTCCTTTGCGACTCCGCCCAGCAGCAGCAGCGGCAGCAGCAGCCCAGTTTCAGTGTTGGCATAGTAACGCGTGTTTTCTCGATTCCTCGGCGCGCAAGTTTCCGATTGATCCGGGGGTAAAGGGAGGGTAGGGAGAGATTGGGGGAGGTTGGGGGCGCTGCCGCCCGTCCGGGCGCATCGCGCGCGCATAGACGCACACGTACACACACGTCGCGTCAACGTGATTAGCCCTGTGGAATTCCCAATTCGCCCGGTCACGCGACACTGCTTCGACCGCCGCCGCTGCCGTCTTGCTCCGTCCGCTCCGTCCGCACTCGACGCCAAGGTGCACGGATGGACGGGCAGCCAAAGCAGAGACGGCCCTATTCTCCCCCGAGAGTGAGACGTACCATGTTACCACCCGAAAAACGCTGTCCAGCTCAGGTGCTAACAGGCGAAATTCGGGGCCTATCAAATCGGCTGCATCCAATGAACAAAAATCAAGAAATGCCGACGGGCAAATTTCGATAATAGAGTAGAGAGAAGAAGAGAAGAGTCGGACGGAGCCGGGCTGGATTTAGATAAAGTACAAGACGGACGGAAAAGGGCGTCAGCAGGAAGAAGAAGAAGAGAAGGTTGGCAGCTGCAACCGAACGGACTAATTTTAGTTGCACTCGAAAACGGAGCCCCGGTGTAGTACGTACTACTACTCCTATATAAGCAGTTGATTTATTTCCATCGCATCCTCTCTCTCTCATCTCTCTCTGCTGGCCCTCATTTCCTTTCTTTGGTTGCGGAGAGTCGAGAAGATGGAACGGTAGTCGCAGTGTAATGTAGCCATTGTTGTGTGGGCTTATGGGACAGCCGGCCGCGGCCGCGTATGTTTGTATTTGAGAGTGGTTGCGGGCAACTGTCCCGTCACTTGGTGGCCATCTGACGAGAAACGAGCAGCCCCCAGCAGGAGCCGCTGGTGACGCAAGACTGTCGACTGGCGATGACGCAGTCCTCGAGAGAGAAAGAGAGGGACAGGGCCGTGGGGTAGGACATGATGGACCAATGCTAGATGATACAACAACAACACTACTCCTCCTACTCCTACTCCGACTAGTACGAGTACTAGTACTAGTACATATATAAATATATGCAGTGTCTAGTGTCCGCATGAGCCTTTTTACCCTCGTCGTAAAAGGCCGTCGAGACGAGTTTGGTTTATGATGTCCGTCTCGTGGCGGCCGGTCCAGCTTGCACGGTAATTCGATAAGGTTTTCTCTCACAATGACTATGACTATGAAGTTAGGTATTTGTTTATGGAGTTTCTTGATTCGGGACGCGAGTTGATGAGCTCCGACTGCCTGGGCGCTGCCCGGCCGAGCCAAGCCCCAACAACACAGAGAGACGCGCACGAGATCGGGTTGATGTATATTAAGAAGGGCCCTCGGAAACAGGCAAGTTGCCCAGCTTTCGGCTGGATAACGCGATACGACTTTTCTTTTCTTCTTCTTCTTCCTCTTTCTATCGAGCAGAGGCAGCAGCAGCCCAGCATTCTTGTGTTAACCCTGCTCTTTTCGTTCGGGCTGGAACCGAGTCAGGTGCTCCAGCTCGCGAGGGAATCTTTGGTCGTTCCGCTTGATTATTTCAGGGGCATCTTCTCCTTTTGTTTTCCTTCCTCCTCTTTCCTGATTTGATTCCATTCGTATTGACGGGCGCGTGGATGCGGTCTCACACGATTCCGACCAGCCAACGTCGTCGTGGCGCTATCCGACCGAAAATAACCCGACAGCGTTGGAAAAGATCAAAACAAATGACGACCAGTGGTAGTAGAAGAAGCGAAGAAAAAGTTAGCTCAGAGGAAACGCACAGAAAAAAAAAGTTGGACTCGGTCGTGACGTGGAACTGTTGGCTCGTCAAGTCATTAGACTTGTCCGGGGTTTGGTCGATGACAACACTGGGCGATGCACGACGCTACTAGCTAGCTCCCGACCATCGCAACTCGGTTTCTTTTTCTTTTTTACAACCAAAGGATGGGGCATTATTTGAAGAGTGAAGTTTTCCCGTCTACCGCAGCGCTACGACAACAACAACAACAGGGACATTGGGAGATGGGATTGAAGTTTGAACATTGGGTGATTCGATTTCTATTCTGCCCGGCATTCTTCTTCTTTCCTGACTTATTTAGTTGATTCTTTTTCTCTTTGACTCTTTTGTCCCCTTTTCTCCTTGTTGTGTGTCTTGTGTTGGGTCTCTGTTGGAAAATGATGATGGGTATTGTCCCCGAGTGAATGGACGCGGCGGATGCCCGACGCGACGTTCAAGTTCGTGTCGTCGAGGAATTCGGCGAAACCAAGTTGTCCTGGGGGCTGCCATAAGAGCTCGTATCCCCCTCCAGCAGCTCCCGGTTTCCAATTGCGATTGAAACGCAAAAGGAACACGTTTCGATTCCGCCCCACTCTCCGTGTGCGGGACAATGCAGCCATGCAACTCTATCTCTCTCGGGTTGACGGCCCGTGCTCCGCGCCCGCGCTCTCGGAGCTCTTGAATTCCCCATCCGCAGTGGACGGAGTGGACGGAGCCAAAGGAAAGGAAAAACGAAAGCGACTCTTAATAGAATCAATGTCCGTTTGTTTGCTTTGGCTCATTCCTCCTTCCATTCTACGTTGGCGTGTCTTCGTCGTCTGTCCCCCGGATCTGCCGGCCAAAGAGAAGAGCGCACGACCGGCGCCCGCCTACTCGCTACCGCCGCGCAATGTCAATTCCGGGGCCAGCCGATGATGGGCCTCGCCTTAGACTTTTCTTTCGCTCTCACAACGCCATCGATCGACCCATTCCGTCGGTGTAATACCCGTCTCTCTCTCTCTTTCTCCACCCAAAGAGATTCCGGCCCTTGGCGTGTTGGCTTCGATTCCATCTGATATCGAGTTATCGTCGCCTTTTTTTCTTTCTTTCTTTCTTTCTTTCTTTCTATTATTTTGGCGCTTGTAACATTCTTTCCTCTTCTCCCCGAGTTACATGGTTGCCGGGCCGGTCGTCAGACATCGATCGTCTCTTTAAAAGCCCATTCCCGTTTCCCCTATGACAACATGGACTCTTATCACGACGATGACGACTATAATGATGAAATTGTCTCTTGTTGACGTCAGCGTCGTAGTCGTTTTAACGTTCGAGTTATCCCTCGGTCGAAATTCAGATTGAATTGCTCGCGCATTGGATGAGACGTTGAATCGCTCAAAAGGCCATTCCAGCTGGTAATGAAGAGACGCTGACGAGAAAGGCCACTTGCGTTTCTCAGATAACCCAACTGGCGGGCTCCGTATCGTCGCGGGCCAGACGCCCGTCGTCGTCGGTGACGGCGGCGTCCATATTTTTGCATAAAGGTGGCGCAGGTTTTCCTCGCATCCCTGCGGCAGTCGAACCCAAATCGATGGCTTTCAGTATGTCGTCGTCGTCGCCCCTTCATGTCAACATCAAAGACGGGACGGGGAAAAAAGAGAGAGGGGGGAACCCGGGGCATAGAAAGCCCAGTTCGTTTATCAACTGGAAATAGGAGGAAGCATTTTGTCACATCGGGGAGCTGCCGCCAACTCTCCTGACAGCGTCCGATGGAAAAAAGAAGAAGAAAAAGAAGGCCGTCCTCTTCTTTTGGTATCGCGTCCTTATTGTCGTCGACAGATTCTATATAGGAACGGAGATTTGAGTGGTCCAGTAAATGGCGTTCTTGCCCCGGGCGTGATTTCCTCGGCTCCCGTCTCTTTTTTCTTTCCTTCTGTCGGAAAAAAAGAAGTAGGGAACGTCATTTCGGAAATGCAAATCACGGAATGGCGGACGATGAAGTGAATCGCTGCTTTTCTGTCAAAATACCGCGCGCTCCCTGGACAATTCCCCGAGAGTTTGGATGGACGGATGGTTGAGGGAGATGGATTGGTTTTTCCATAACTAGTGATGCAGAGGCAGAGACGACCGACCGACCGGGCTGCTCAAGTTGTTCACGTCAGCGGAATGTTGCGCTTGGTGGCCGCCGCCGGGCTCCGTTCCGTCGATGCAAGTGCTGCTGCAGCAGCCAAAAGTTGCGACGGAAACGACGGACGGATCCCGATCGAAACTTGACGCAGAGAGTCGACACAAGAATAATTTCCGATTGCCAATGACTATAGCTTTGATGGATCAACGAGCCAATTACCAGTCCTGTTAGTTCCTGGATCCGCGCTCCAGCCCGTTTCTTCCTTCTTCTTGCCCAGGCCACATGTCGTCCCGAGATTGAAATTTCATTTGGGGCCCAATAGGATTAAGTATCTAAGCCCGTATGGGTTTCTTTTCCTCGGTCCGGCGGCCGCTCGTCTCTCCTTCAGCCCCAAACAAGACGGGATGCCCTACTATAGTTTGATATTGAAGGAAGCAAAAGGGAAACGTATAAAAAGGAAAAGTCTAGCTGGACTGGAACTACTACCGTACCAACTCGTACTGCCTATTGATTACACTATGTCAGGGATTCCCCAGAGCGATGGGTTCCGGCACTCTACAACTACTTCTCTAGTCCGCTACCACTGTAGTAGTCTGGCCTTCATACTTTTGGGTTCTTGGAGAGTGCATAATAGCTTTTCAACGGGATCCTTCTCTCTATCTCTCCAAGCAAACTCGGCTAATGAGCAAACTTTTCCCCGAGTTTCCCTCTTTTTCCTCTTTTTTTTCTGTCCGTCCAATCTCTCTCTCTCTGTCTGTTGTTATGCATTTTTTTCTGGCTCTGGGTTTACCCTGGCGGCTATGTTGGAAACGTCACATTCTCGTGATTAGGAGCGACGAATGCACGCGTGTCCGTTTTAGCCCTCTTGGCAATTTGATCTGGCACTGGTGTAAGTCGTAGAGCAGCAGCTCTTTTGCGTTTGGAAATAGCAGAGGGAGGTAAAGTGCTACTAGCGACGATCCGCTTTCGCATCGTTGGCCCATCGATAAAGGGCACGCGGGAAACTGGCCCGTCGCGCTCCGGGATTTCTCTTATTCCTTTTTTTCCCCTTTTTTTCATCATCATCTTTTGAAACGTGCCAAGCAAGTATGCGGGCGACGTGTGCGCCGTTATAGGCGAGGAGACAGCGCGTTCGTCCTCTAGTATATACTTTGTTTCTCCGCGTTGCCGCTCTTTCTCTCTCTCAGCTGCGGTCTATTTCCATCGACTTGCATCGCCTTCCAAGGAGCTAGTAGTAGGTAGCGAAGGTTGCGCTAGGTCCCAAGCTACGTCATCTGTGATGAGAGTCAAACAAAACACACTAGTCGGGCCCGTGTATTTCCGTCGTCTGTTTATTTTTTGGCGCCCTTCACTTCCTCTCTCAGAGCAGAGCAGACTAGCAGCGCTGCAGAGGACTAGCGCAAACGAGCGGCCACGCAGTCCAAGTATATAGGGCTCTGTGCAACCCTAGTTTTTACTTTTCTTCTTTTTTTTCGATTAGCCCGTCGGAAACATGCGAGATGATGATGGACTTGTCGCTCATCTCTCGGACGGTCGTCGTCGTCGTCGTTGCCATGCAAGAATCGATTCGCAACGACACGCCAAATTCGTCCGACCCGAATCAAACATGCACGACCGACCCCTTCCATATACTCGAAAGAGATTGAACTGGCAAAAGGCACTGCGTTATATCGATCCCGACTTGACTTGATTTACTTCCTATGAAAATACTTTCAAACTCTTTCCACTTTTTATTTTTTTTTGTTTCTTGGTTGCCGCTGATTGGATTCCCCCTCCGAAAATGGCCATCCTTCTCTCTCTCTCTATGTCTCTCTGTCCTTTTAGCGCGCTATTCAAATGCAGAGTCTGAAACCGAGCGCTCGATACGTCGGTAATAAACGGCCAAGTCCGTGTTCCAACTCGTTAGCGTCTGCTGCATATCCCGGCGAATAAAAGAGTGGCGGGGGGACAAAAAAGAAAAGAAGAAGAAGAAGAAGCGGGCAGCACTTGCGCTCCCCGTAGAATTTGTTACGTCCTTTATTCAAGCCACGACATGGAACATGCAAATTCCCATCGATTCGTGAAAGTGAATCATCTCGAGAGACTTTCAGGGAAAGAAAAAAAAAGGTCGACACAACCGTGGACGGACAGAAACAGCGTTCCCTCTTGACTCTGTTATGTTTTATGTATTCTTCCGCGTACTCCCGAAAATTTCGACGGAGCGGGCGGGCGCGCCTTTTTTTTTCCCCGCCGTGTTTCCCTTTCCGCACAGCCGAACGAATTCAAAAGAGTCTTCTTGTTGCCGCTCCTTCTTCTTCTTCTACTCTTGGGCTGATTTGTACGGAGAATCGCTGGCGACTGGAACGACGACGACGACAAATAAGGAAGAAGAAGGAGACGAATAACCCCGTCCGTCTACATCGACGCGATGATATGTGTGCGCCTCCTTATCGTCCTCTTCTCTCTTTTTTTTCCTCCCTCTCTCTTTTGCTTCAATGCCGGCGACTTATTGCACATAGAGGACGACGAGTAGCAACAAAAGGGGAAAAGAGCGTGAAAAATGAGAAGATCAACGGAACGCGCTCCTATTGACTTGACTCGTCCCCTACCAGTTTCTTTTTGCTCGCGCTAGGAGCAAAGCAGCCCCCGATCTCTCTCTCTCTCTCTCTGCCTTTTCCTTACAGCCAGATACTACGTCTCTTTCCGGTTCAATCTTGCGTTAGATATTCGGATGCAGGTCCGTTCACGCACCAGAACGTGACGAGAAAAGGCAGCGAAACTAGCAAAACAACGAAGAGAATCTGAAGAAAAAAGACCCAAGTCGTTTCGTTCAATTCCTCCTCCCTTTTTCTCCCGTTTCTTGACGACACAGAAGACGTCGCTTGATCGAGCTGTGTGGCTTTCTCTATTTTCACATCTCTCTTTCTCTTTTTTTTTTTTGTCTTTGATAAAAAGAGAAAGAAATGGAAAAAAAAGAGAAGAAGAGTCGTCGTGCAGTCGGAACACGGAGCTTCGGGACTAACGAGAACGACAGATAGAGAAAGAGGCCGGTCGTGTGGTATGAAGGGAATATCAGGGGGAAAAGAGGAAAAGGAGAAAAGAGAGAAAGAAGAAGAAGAAGAAGGGAAAAAAAAAGAGGTCGAGCCACTGAATCAATATCGTGGGGAAACAGTGCGGATGTATATGTGTGCCTTCTTCACATCGAATGCCTGTTACAAGTTTGTTGTCGTAGATCGAATAAGATACTCGAGTCCAAAAGAGAAGAAAAAAGTTGAAGCTAGTTGTTGTTATTGTTGTTGCTGTTGTTCAATTGGATAGTTTCTCCATTTCCAAAGAGTTGCGGAAAGGAGGAGTCGACCGGCCGGGGGGATCGCGTGCGGGACTGGGCTTTTTGCCACCTAGCGGTGACTCGACAAACTCGTTGCGTGTTGAAAAGGGCGGAGTGTAACAGACGAGCTCTTACGAACCAACTCGATCGTGAATTGCTTTTGCTATATTGCGTGATCGAAAGTTGGCCTTGTGTCATTACTTTTCTTTTTCTCCATCATTCCACGGAAAAGAAATCAAAAAGAGGGTTACAGTTCAGCGCCATCTTGTTGATGAAAAAGCTTATTGTGCCGCTAGTTTTTTTCTTCTCCAATGTCCTCTCTTTCTTCTTCCCTCCTACTTTTCATCTATTGCCTTTCTTCGCCCTCATCTGCGATCGCTCTGTGAAATTCTAGACGAGGTCGGCTTCTCCGATCCTTTTGGGCGTATGCATGTCTGCCAGACTGTGGGAATCATAGACTTTTAAGAGATTTTTTTTTCTCGGTTATCAATCGGACCCGAAGCCTTTCCCTCGCGGTCAAAAAGGAATTCAACTTGAATTAACCTAATTTATGGATGAAATGACGACCAGAACGATTTTCAATCATTTCGAATGAACATAAAATGAAAAAGTTTATTGCCACCAACCATACAATTTGGGAATGCAAAGAGAGAAGACATTTTGGGAGCTGTTGTCTGTCCGCGTCGTCATTTTTTCAATGCTGATGGCCCGGCATTTGCTCCATACTTCTTTACATTCCATACGTTTGTCATTAGACTATGGGAAGTAAGGAAGCACGGAACCCACGCCAAGGCGAAATGATTTTTCTTCTTCTTCTTTTTCTTGGTCGGTTTGTGCTCCGCTCTTGCGTCGAACGTTGCAATCCAGCACGCACAAAACACACTCGAGACACAAGTAGAGAGGCACGCGCATGTAACACGCGGTGCGCAGTAGCGTCAGTACCATAAACTAGGGACAAGAAAGATGTTGTTGGGTTACGCGCACACACACACACGAAAATACGAGGAAATTGTTTTAAAATGAAAGAAACACGAGATGATAACGAGGAAAGAGGAGAGAGATAGAAAAATTAAGAGACGAACTGGAAAAGACTTGCGAACGGCTCGGAGAGCGCTAAGCGAATGACCAAGGATCAGGTCTATTTTGTGCGTTTACAAGTCCACGGCCCCGGTCCTGATCTGAGAGAGGGGGGTTAGGAGGAGTAGGTGGTGTAGGAGAGGAGGCTGTTCTCTTAATAGTTTCCTCCTGAGGCTCCCGCCTTCTCTTTAAAATAAAAGAAAATGAAGAGACGAGAGAGACTCCTCCTCATTGCCGAGGTCCTCAAATTTCCCGGGTCGCCCCTTCTTCTCCATTTCTCTCTTTCTCTCTTCTTCGTTTCTTAGTCATCCAGACTGTTGCTTCTCTTGCATCCTGTCTCTCTCTTCCTCGGTCCGAGAATGAGAAAAGAACGAGAATGGAGGAGAGACAAGTCGCGTTCGCTTCTGTTTCTGTGCTCCACCCCCACATCCCACCCAATGGTCGGCCAGTCAGAAAATGTCTTTGCCCGTCTTGTGTTTGGATAGCCAAGATGCTGGAAGGGCAAGAGAGAGTAAGAGAGGCGATAGTTGTCTGGAAGATACAGAAAATGAGGGGGTCTCGCTCGCACCTAAAATTGGAACCATCTGATCGTGATGGATACCAGCCGCTCCAGCAGCCGGCCAGAGGGAATTCACATGTTGTATACATATACAACATTCCTCCTCCTCCTTTTCCCTTTGAGCCTTTTCTACGTTCAAATCTCACGACCCCTCTACTTTTTCCCTCCTTTTTTGTTTAAACTTGGCCAAGACTCTAAACACGGAACAGATTTCCGACCCAATGTGGTGCCCATCTGAAAGAAAATATCTATTGGCTGAAATGCTAAAAGACTCAAATTTAAAAGAGAGTCTCCAAATATACAAAAGTTAACTTAGCCTTGTTGCTCAACCGGCCGTCTCTTGGATGATGTCATGTTCTATGGGGCAGGGCCGGCACTCTGCAACACTTGGAATCAGTCCGGGTGAGAGAAGAATTGGGCCGGTAGAAAAGTGCGCACGATTTGAAATTGTCGACTGCGGCCGGATAAAATGCAAAGTTCCTCCAACCAAAAAATGAAAAAAAAAAAGAAATCTTTTTTTCGAGAGTCGAGGATGCCGGCGCGCGCGCTGTCGGTCACACTGGTGGAGGTAACCATCACTGGTAAGCACCGTTTGGCAGCCTCTGCCTTTTATCCCCCGAGCCGGGCAGGGCCGGCTTTTGCTCTGCCCAGGGGTGGCGGGATGCAACAACTAAATTTAGGTTCCTCCTCAACGGCTGTGTGTGTGTGTACGCGTGTGCGCTTTTTTACCATCCCCCCCCCCCTTCTTCTTTTTTTTTTTTTTTCTTCGTCGACTTCTCCCTACCTCCTCCTCCTCCCCTCTTGTCTTTGGGTGGGGGTTTTTTGTTTTTGTTTTCGCTTCTCTTCCAGGGGGCAGAAGGAGGAGGTGGCGGAGGTGACGGTATAGCACGGCACGCGGTTAGAACCGTCTCCTCCACCGCCGCCGCTCCGGGATTTTTTTTTTCACCCCGGCAGACGGAGGACTCACGCGGCAGCTCGATGGGAGTGCGCTCTCCCCCCGTTAGAAAGAAAAAAAAAATGTCCGTCCCGATAGCTATAGATGGCACAGGAGCCAAGCGGCAAAAGATTCCTACCTCCCCCGCCGTCAAAGTCGTCCATCATTGCAGTGGGGTCCCTTCACCTCTCCATTTCATTCTCTTTCTTTCTTTCTTTCTCTTTAGCATCCGAAAATTCCGGATGGCAATGGCCGACACCCTCTCTCGGCTGTATATACACAACCGGGGTAGTATATAGCACAGAGACGAAACGCCCGTGTGTGTGTTGTGTGTGCAGTGCTGGAAATATTTTTATATCCCCTGCACCCTCTTTTCCTTCCTCGACTGGGCCATACGCCACTCACAAGAATAAGATTCCACCAGTAATGCTCTCTCTCTCTCTCCCACATACGCGCACAACTGACACACAGACACAGATGTGTTCCAGTTTTTTTTTTTTTCTTCTCCTCTTCTTCTTTCTTTTTTTAATACCTCCTCGGAGAAGGAGAGAGATGCTCCGGCGACAGTTGCGGTAGCGCGCCTTCCAAGTCTTATGCCTATTCTTGGGCATGTGAACTGCCGTGCCGGGGGTTGGCCGCGCAACACGAACGAGGTAGATAGTGAAGATGCTCCTCCAGCAATTGAGAAGAGATGATGAAGAATCGATGGAGCTGTTGCCATGTCAACTGCCTTTTTCATTAGATTCCCAATGAATGAAGGATGGATGAACGAATATTGAAATGTGTTCGATTCCCCACTGACACGACGACGGCCCTGTTGGCGGAGTTAAATGAAAACTAGTGTCGTTGACGAATGGAAACGAACTGACCCGTCATCGTTTCGATAAAGAGCTCTCTTGCCGGCCATTTGACTCGACGATTTCCTTCGTTTTTTCTTTCCTTCTCCGCGACGCTACATGATCCTGTTGCATCATCGTCTGTTATGACTTTCACGCCTCTCTTTCTCTTCCATTCATCATTTCTCCTTGGCTTTCAGTTCGTCCTTTGGTTATCGCGTATCGTTTGATTCGATTTGTTTTTCTCTCTCTCTCTCTCGGATATTTATACGAGGCTTCTCTTTTTTTTCTACGGAAATTCGGCCCAGCAACTCGACAGTTGGAGGTCGTTGGCAAAAGCCGAGTGACGCGCGGCGTAGGTGACCTCACGACGACCTTTCTCTCGACTGTTTATAATCTCACTTTCAGCTCTTTGCTCACTCTCGGCTGCCTGGCTGGCTAAGGCTCCCCTCATCTCTCTTTCATCTCCCGGTTGGTCTCGGCAGCAGCAGCAGTCTCCCGTACCGCATCCCCCGCGAAACAACTCTCAACCCGCCCATTTATTTTGTCAACACATTTTGCCACCGTCGTCTCGTTCTCGACGTCTGTTTTGCAGAGGTTTTCCTTTTTTTCTTTTCTGGCAAAATATCGTTTGTTTTGCCGCTTAGTATGGCTTCTCTTAAGAAGAGAGAGAGAGAAAGAGGAAGAAGGGTCAGAAATGCGGCCTCTTCGTCTCTCGCCTCCTCTTGCAGTCCATCATCTTCCAGCCGGTCAAGTGAATGTGGGCCTGGCCCTGAAGATCCATCCGGGCATGGGCCCAGAAACGGGATTTGTCCTTTTTTTTTTTTTGAAAAAAGACAACAAGAAAATAATGGAATCTGTGGTTGATGATTTTTTTGAGACCTAGGACAATGAAGAGGCACCTACGAACGCCCTCATCGCATTGGCCCCATTCCTTGTCGGCCTTACGTCAAGTATTTAAAACGTCTAGTAATATATTTCCCCTTTTAACTGACTTCCTCTTCACTTCCCTTCGCCGGCTGTTGGGAATAAGAAACGGCGGCCCGTCTTCTCCTTCTCTTATGGACTGCCTGCTCCTGGAGGAAGTCAACCCTTCTCGCTTGTTGTTTTATTTTCTTTCGCTCCCTCTTTCCTCTTTAAATCTTCAAATTTACTTCACCTAGAGCCTAGACTTTCATTCCAGTTCGTTCGAACGATCAGCGTTTCGGGAAAATTCCCCCGAAAGAGATCAAAGACATTTTTAGTCTACGAAATCGATGCTTTTGTTTAACTCGACTAACGAACAGTGGGAGGTAGAGCATAAATGAACACATGATTCCGACCTCGCGTTGGCCAAAAAACGACCCCCGTAGACCGGCCGAGTCGGTATGAGCTCTCTCTCTACACTTGTTCTTGAAGCCTTCGTGGGGATGAGAAAAAAAGGCAAGAGAAGAGAAGGGGGGGGGGGGCTGTTTGCAGTTCCTAACTAATGAAAGAAGGGCCACATCTTGTCATGTGTCGTAATGGCCATACCACATGTGGCTGGCAGCTGGCCAGCCGGCTCAAAAACCCCTCTTGTGTCCTCCTCGAATCACTCTCTCTCTCTCTAGCTCGACTCTCGATTCTTCTTGGTGGAAGGCGCCGAGGGCCCAGCGCTCAGACTCTGCGGAACTGGTCTGAACCGATTCCAGCTCCGGTTATACGCGATGGAACCCTCTACTTCTATTCAACCCCCTCTTCCTGCCCGCCAGCTCTTCTTTTGGACCCCCCTTTTTTTATTTTTTTGTGTGTCGTCCACAGAAAGATTGAACTGGACAAGAATACTACACTTTGTAGTAGGTTATGTCTTCGTCTCTCCAGGGCATTAGGTTCCCTTCCACATCGATCCAACGCTTATTTGAAAGTCTTATTGAGTGAAACGAAGCCCTTGGATCCGGCTGTGATTATAACGACCACGACTCTTGTTACCCACCGCGTTTCCTCTTTTTTTTTCTTCTTTCCTCTTTCCCCTTTTTTCCCTTCCACTCTAGTGTTGTCCATCCGCTGAACTCTCTGTTCCGCAACCGAGTCTCGAATGTCGACCAATCAGCTGGCACTTCTCTTCTAAAAAAAAAAAATGTCGCTCGTTGCCATCATCGACTCGTTATTGACGTCATTTGAATCGCAGAAGAGCGGAGTGGAAGCTGTTTCGGTGGAATCCAGCCGACGCCTTTTTGGCTTGGTGCTTGTATGGCCTTATTTGGTGTTGAGGTGGCGTAGGGACGCTCGACGCTCTTGTTGGCTTTTTAAGGTTCTTGGCGTCGCCCTCCTCGGACGGGCTTTAATGCGTCCAGCACAATACCTCCTTCTCTCTCCGGGCTCTTTGGGTTCTCCATCTGCTCTCAACCATCGAAATGAATAGCAATATTGACCCGAGAAAGAAAAAAAAAAATAACGGAAATGACTCCTCTGCTCGTCGTCCCCCCAAAAAGAAAAATGGCCGCCGCGACTTTTGAATGAACCTGCACTGTCTGTCTCTCCCGGTGCATCGGTCCCTGGCTTTCTGGTTGTTATCGTCGATGGGCATCTTCTTTGACTTTACGCTTACACTACATCGGGTAAATATAAATAAATAGATATAGAGAGAGCGCGGGCTCGCCAGACCGGGCGAAGAAGAAGACGCGGCAGACTACTACACTCATTAAATATTTCCAACGCTGGGGTTCTGTGTTCATGGAGCAGCCCCGTGAAAAAAGCAGGAGGAGGAATAGGAGGATGAGGGGGGAGGAAGATGGCAAAGCCGATAGATAGACGGACCGACCGTTCTCAAGAAGAAGGAAAAAGAGAAGGAGGCAAGAGGGCATATTGCAGATGTCTCGTGAAGAACCCGATGGAACAGTAGGAAACGGAGAGGGTAGCAGAGAGAAATGAGAACAGCCCCAACAGGAGAAGGAGAAAAAAATCCAGGAGACGGGAAGTTTGGATTCCAATTTTAGCTCGAGCTCACGCGGCTCCCAGCTCTCTTCTGACGTCGTCGTATAGGATATAGGGGAGAAGAGGAGAGAGGAAAGAAAAAACAAGAAAAAGAAAAAAAATTTTCTTCGTAAAATAAGAAAACGACGGCAGAGTCGAGTTCTCTGCTTGTTACCACCGATGTAGCTTCTGTGCACGTAGGCCGTTTTGAAAACAATTCTCTCCGTACTTGCTGGGCCGACATTGACGTTATATTACAAAGAAAAAAGGGCGCATCGTCCTCCCTTTATCCTTCCTTTTTTTCTCATTTTCTATATTTACATTTCTTTTTTGTCTTTTTCAAATAACGCGCTGAGCCAAAAGTCTTGTTTATTTTTAACCAGCGTTCCGTCCGTATCTCCGACCGGCTGTTGAAAAAATCCACGGCAACAGCAAGAGCAGCAGGAGCAGCAGATCTCTCTTTTCCCACACGTCGTGTTCGTGTTTCTTCCTTCTCTTTGTTTTCTTCATTTTTCATTAGAGATAATCAACTCACTTTCTTTTGACTACTGACGCCTTTCGAGATGGTCCCGGTTCACCGCGCTCCTTGGGGTCCTTCCGTCTCGCGCCTTTTTGGCAGTCAAAAATACCACAAAAACTTTGAGAAATATTCGAAATGCATTGACGAAGATCGTCGTAATCGTCATGTAGTAAGATGATAATGTCGTCACTGCAGTCGAGTGATGGGTCGCGATTCTCATGCGGATTAGTCGCGGATTCGTGGAGCTGGCTCGTGTTTTACGCTCGGCTCCGCTACGCCGAATGCGAAAACCCTATTCAACGGATTTGCATGGACGGAGGTCACGTCTTCTACTGCACCGTATGTCCGTTCGCGACAGCTGGCCCTTGGGTCTTTTTTCTCTCTCCGAATTTTTGAAAAAAATCTACGGGTGACGGGACCGACAGTACCGTATCGTTTCTTGGCTCCGACGTCGATCTTTTCCGTTAACCTCCCGCCCCGTAGTCTCCCATCCCAAAAAAAAAAAACAGACGTGAAGCGTGCCGGCCGCGGCTGTAGGTACACCCGATGCCGCCCACAAGAGTCCCATTCCCGTTCATTAGTTTCCATTCCTTCTGACGGACGCGCGTCAACGAAAATTAATGACAACCGAGATTTTCTTCCTCTTTTTTTCTCTGTGTCAGCGGCCCGTTCCTATGCAACGCCCCGCAACGATCCCGTAGACGGCGGTGGCCGGCAGCTCAAGTTGACTAATGGATGTCGGAATTTTTGAACGGTTTTTTTTCCTCGCCGTCGTGTCAGATTTTTTGGTGGCCTAGATAAGATGTGACTATCTTTATTTCTGAATATTTTGATCGTGTCTTATTCTCATCAGTCGATTTCTTTTTTCTCTTTTTGTCGCTTTGCAGTGCCATGCGCGTGCTGTTGTCGAAGCTTCCGCGCCCGTGGATCGTCGATGAGAAGAAAGATGACGGATACACAGCCCTTCACTTGGCCGCGCTCAACAATCACGTCGAAGTTGCCGAGCTCCTCGTCCGCGCCGGCCGGGCGCAACTCGATTTGCAAAACGTCAACTTGCAAACGGCCCTGCATCTGGCCGTCGAGAGACAGCACACGCAAATCGTCCGGGTAATAATGAAAAATCCCTGTTGATTTCCTCCCGACGCCCGAGTCTGCGGTCCGTCTTATTAACTTTTGCGTTGTGTTTTTTCCCGATCGAAAAGCTTTTAGTGCGGGAAAACTGCAGCTTGAACTTGGCCGATAAGGACGGCGACACGCCCCTCCATGAAGCCCTCCGCCACCACACACTCTCTCAGCTGCGCCAGCTCCAAGATTTGCAAGACGGAAGCGGCAAGACGTCGACGGCCACGTCTGGTCATAATTATTCGGTATGTTTACCCAAATGGCCGTCCTCCTTTGTCCCCCGTTGACTAATGCTGGCCCGTTGTCTTGACGTTTCAGCTTCTGATGGGTCTGGGAACGCAAGGGACCAGCAAAAAATCCTCGGCCTCGATTGCCTGTTTCCTGGCCGCCAACGGCGCCGACCTGACAATCAAGAACAAAAAAGGACTGACTCCGCTGGATCTCTGCCCGGATCCGAACCTGTGCCGAGCCTTGACCAAGTGCTACGGAGAGAAGTCGACGTAATGACTCTTGATGCCCCAAATGCACAACACAATCAGCTTCATTAACCAATTGAATTATCTCTTGAGAAGGCGAGGCGAGTGCGGCGCTCACGGAGACACGTTATCGCAGGAGATGGGCGCCGTAGCGTTGAGCGAGATGGGAGGCGACATGGGCGACGCCGCCGACGAATGCATGGTTTGCTCGGACATGAAGCGAGACACGCTCTTCGGTCCATGCGGCCACGTCAATTGTTGTTCGGCTTGCGCTCCGCGCGTCAAGAAATGCCTCGTCTGCAAAGAGCCGATTGCGACCCGGACCAAGGTGCCGTAGCAGGCGTAGCACGTGTGAATTTCTGTTTATTTTTCCGCTTCATGTTTTTCTTTTCCTCCTTGTTTGAATAGATCGAAGAGTGTGTCGTCTGCTCAGACAAGAAGGCGTCGGTCCTGTTCCGGCCTTGCGGCCACATGTGCGCCTGCGACGGCTGTGCCGCTCTCATGAAGAAATGCGTCCAGTGCCGGTCGCAGATCGATCGCGTCATCCCATATGTGGTCTGCTGCGGCCTCAACAACCAGGTCACCCTTTCGCCCGGCTGCCGCAGCCCGATCAGTGCCGAAACTGGGCGACCGGCCGGCGCCGCACCGGCTGAGGGCCCGCTCATGAACAATGGCTGCCGCGATAACAGCAACACGGACATTCAGAAGCTTCAGCAGCAGCTCCAGGATATCAAAGAACAAGTAAGAGTGACGGATCCCGACGCGCGCGTAACATTCGCATTTCTATTTTTTTAATATTTTTTTTACAGACGATGTGCCCCGTCTGCATGGATCGGCTGCGCAACATGATTTTCCTCTGCGGTCACGGAGTGTGTCAAATGTGCGGCGATCGCATGTCCGAATGCCCCATCTGCCGGAAGGCCGTCGAGAAACGTATCCTTCTCTACTGAGACGCACCGTTATGATATTCAGACAAGAGGCCTCTTCAATACCTGACGAACGATTTTTTCCCCCATAGAAATCAAAGGGAAATCGTTATTTGATTCTTTTCGACGACAGGAAAAAAACAATTGAAAGAGCAAACAACGACTGAAAGTGCTGAAGCAAACTGAAAAATGAAATCAGTAAGGGTAACAGAACACAAAGGGATAGCCTACACTTTTATATTTAGCTAATTCCTTGCAAGGTAGTGAGCAACTTATCCCCCTCGCGCATGTTGATTTCCTTTTTTCTGTCTCGTTCCTTCTCATCCATCATTTCCTCCTACTCTTAACTTCCTCTCTGTCTCCTTTTCTTCTACTCTCGAATATGCTCATCATGTCAAAATCTCAATGATGTAAACTTCTTCCCACGTGTGATCTACGCCGAATCATCACAAGAGCTGGGTCATTTTTTAACTGACGGATTATTATCCTGTCTTGCGTGTGTGTACAAATATTACCTGCTGCAAAAAAACTACTGCTTCGAACGTCTAATACAAAAAAAAAAGAAAATCCTTTGTTGGCTCACAAATGTTCGGACCCAACATGTCGATAAGAGCTGATAAGATCACTACATTATTCTACAGCACTTTGCACGTCAGGCTATGTATGTACTGGATTGTAACACCTGATAGTAGCCATGGACTTGCCCTTTAAAAACTCCGGTTTTCCAACTCGATTTACTCACTCGTCAGCCACTGCCCAGCACTGACGAGGTCCTGAACAAGTAAGGAAATGAAATTGCTGTTCGTTCTTGTTGTCGTCGTTTATTCGGTAAGTTGTTAAACATTTGCGTTTTGTTGTTTATGCGAGTTGCAAGAAGAGTGATTAATGTTTGCCTTATTCAATAGTTCGCCGGAGCTTCCGGGCGGTCGATGCACCGTGCAAGTAAACGACAAGCTGACGAGTGTGCTGCTTTGAATCCGACACCGGAAGAATGCTCGACGTACTGGTCGGGAGAGAAGCCGCCTTTGTTAGTCGTTTCTCTCGACGGTTTCCGGCCGGATTACTTGCAGAGAACCGTCAACATCTCTGGAGTGGAAGAGCCAGCCGCGCTTTTCATTAATCGTTTAACTCGATGTGGTGTCTTCTCTCCGACAGGAATGACACCCGTTTTCCCATCGCTAACATTCCCTAATCATTATTCCATCGTTACCGGCTTATATCCAGAGTCGCACGGCATCGTCGCCAACTCCTTTTACGATCCGGACCTGAACGCCTCGTTCAGTTTGTCTTCATCGCAACAGACCAATCCCGTTTGGTGGATAGGCGATCCACTGTGGTACACGGTGAAAAGTCAGGTCCGTCATACTTTCGTTTTCAATAGTTAACCAAACCTCTTTGGCCAGCTTATCCTCGAACGTGTCCTTATCTTTTTTGATAACAGGGAAAGATCAGTGCAACATACTTTTGGCCTGGTTCTGATCAAACGGATCCGGTACGAGAGCCGAATTATTGGCTTCAATATGGTATGTGTCATGCACCTTCATTTTTAGTTTTGGAATAGCCATTTCATTCTCTTTGTATAATTCTTCTAGACGGCTCTGTACCCTACTCAGAGAGAATGCAACAAGTTTTTGATTGGCTCGTTTTACCCGCCTCACAGCGACCCAATTTCATTACTGTTTACCTAGATGAACCGTAAGTTTACCTGATATTTTGTTTTTACTGGAATGTTTTTTAAAGGATGTATTTTATAGGGATCATACTGGACACGGTGAGAGCCCCAGCTCGCCATTGGTAAAGCTTGAATTTTAATTATTTTATTCATTTCCCTTTCGTGAAATTAAGCATCGTTATTTCCTGACGGAATAGGTTGCCGATCAAATCAGAAGTGTAGATCAAGAACTGCAAGTGTTGTTCGATAAAATGGAAGGAGCCGGAATCCTTGGCTGTATTGATGTTATTGTGCTTGCTGATCATGGCATGGCACCTTCTCCTCCCGGAGAGCAATTCTTCATCATGAACGATTTCGTGCCAAACATTTCAAACGATGCTCGTATCTATGATGGTGTTTTCCCCACAATTAGACCGAAATTGGACACGGAAGGTATTAATATCGTGAAAGACTCTTGAGATTAACTATATAGCCTATAGAATTCACACATGTTCATTGGACGTCTCTTGTGACTTCACAACGAAGGAGGATAAGTGTTTATAAAGGAACCGATTTTTAAACATTTAGTATCTTAGATCGTAGCCAGGCGTTGGTCGGTCACTTCAAATCATTTTGCACCCAAACGTCCCACATAGAGGTTTTGGAGGTTTTGGGGCTTGGGGAATTTGCTTCGAAGGCCGACACACGTGTATATCAACAGTGGGATTATCACTGTCGCGAAGGTGACATGAGAATTAAGTGGTAAAGTACTGTGGCCAAGTCCTAACTCGCTTTCGTCAAAGGACCGACCATGCATATATAGTCACTGAAACGTGAAATAGTCAGATTGTTTATTAAAAGGGGCAAAGTAGTTCACCGACACCACATTCATCTTTTATATTGAAACCAAAAATGTCACACCGTCTGTGTAAGATAACTGTTTCAATCTTTCTATCTAGAGGAGCACGACAGGATAGCAGGCGGACTACAATGTCAGGACCCCACCATGCGCGTCTACAATAAATGGTAATGAACTCAATCCGCAAGGCACATGTTTCAGTTTGAATATTCAATTACCAGCTGATTACTAATTCATTTTTTCTGGTGAAAAACTGTATAGGGACCTGCCGCGGCGTCACCACTACGCTGATACTAATCGCATACCAAACATTCTTATAGATATGAAACTCAGCTGGCGAGGTACATGGCACCTCTTTTCAGTTTACCCTTCCTGATGCGTTGTTTTATAAATGATGGTATTTTTAACCCTCGCCCATATTGTTTACAGCCTACTCCAGGTCGGAGTATGTTTTGCCTGGAAATCACGGCTGGGACAACTTGAATTCCGAAATGCAAGCCTTGTTTGTTGCTCAGGGACCTTCCTTCAAGAAGGGCACTCAAGTTCGACCTTTCCACAATATAGATTTGTACAATCTAATGTGCGCCATGATAGGCGTGGAACCGGCACCCAACAACGGCACTTGGGTTCGTCCTCTGCTAAATATTTCGGGCCATTTTCGATGTTGATTAAGACTTGCTTTCTCAATTCTCAAGGGGGCCCTTCATCACATGCTAGTATCACCTCCGGCCGACCCTACACCGGAACCTTTCATTCCCATTTCTAAGCTGCCATTCCCTGAAGACGATGCTACTTATAACGAACACCTACAGCGTAAAAAGTGCAATCTTCTCACGGGAACGAATACCATAGCAACTGTACGTTTAATTTATAAACTTCTAGATTGATTTGTATCATTCATTTCCATTGATCTTCGATAGGACTCGACGCTTAACATCACTCAAAGCACTTCTGATGATTCCTTGCGATTGAATACCCCATGGGGTCAACCTCAAGTTACGGACACAAGCAAAACAAGAATGATTGTTAGTAGCGATTACGTTGCTGGTAAGTAAGAGACCACCAAGTCTCCATTACGTATCCATTTTAAATGCAAGGCTTTCACTGGTTGTTTTCTGCGGATTTCAGCTTTCGATTTGGTTTCGGGTTTACCGTCCTGGACTTCTTTCACATTGGGTCAGCCTCGAACAATCACAGCCAAACCCCAATGGCGTTTAGATGTCCGCCTCGAGTCAAATCATGCGTCCATTTGTGATCGACTTCCCAACGGAATTGATAGCACTTTGTCATTGGTTCCATTGTTCCCATTCGGTAGGTTTTTCCCATCTCGATTCGTCTGGGGTATTCTTAAGGAACTAACGCGTTTCCTTGAATTTCAAAGGTACTTCATCGAATTTGGCCGACATTGCTGTTGATACAAATGCGATTGAAATTTCCCTGCCCTTTGAAAGCTATTGGAACGATTTCTACTCCATGTTGAACCGATCGGTGGAAACAAATGGAGAAACAAACATTGTAACCGGACCTGTCCGGAATTCACCTAGCGCTGCTTTATTTGTTATAGTTTCAGTTTGCCGCGCCGTAGATACCGCCCTGGCTGATTGTCCTGTTAATGAAGTGGACATGCAAGCGTTCATTCTACCCACCAATCTAAGGTACAGTCAAGACTGTATAAGCTCGAATGATTTCTTCAGCACCAACCTCGCAACACTAGCAGATATAGAACATCTTACGGGCACCCATTTTTTCCCGGCCCTCTCTTACAGTGACAAAGCAGATCTTTTGTCTCGCACTCCCTTGGCTTCGACACTACTCACCAATCCTGATCCCAGTCCCTTGTAGACTGTAGAGCTAACTTACTAACTATATCATTTTTTAGAATACTCTACTGAAATGCAATTGTCTTAACCGTTGTAGTTTTGTAGATCTAAATAAAGTTATATTCACTGTATTTTGAATTTGATTAAATCCGATTTGCACTTGCAATCGATGAGAAACTAAGAAAGAGAAGTGATAAGATGCGAAACATATTGGTAAAGACAGAGAATAAGTGAAACGAAAACATCGCATTCATGATCCACGTCTTGTAGGGTCGATTACCAATGCGGAGTCGAGTGTAGTTCTGGCTAATAGTATGAGTTTCTCTTCAGTTGGAAGGTCAGGGAAAAATACTAAATCCGTAACTTGCTCGACATCCTTCAAAGTAGCAACGTTGAAGGCAATGAAATCTCGTTCAGAAACGCAGGTTTGATATTTCCAATGGCGAATTGGCAGGAGAAAAGCTTGAATTTCTCTGTGTTTAACGGGACAAGATGTTAGATTCCATTCACCCGCAGTGTCGTTCACCTTGCAAGCGGTGACTACGTAAAAGAGTGCCGGCGAATGATGACGTGTTGGGCCACTGATTACATTCAGTGGGCCACGAGACACTGAAGCTTCATCCAACATCTGTACCATTGTTTTGATCACTGGAGACATCGTTGACGGCAGTTCCAGTAGGTTCGTGTCTAACCAAGCATCGTTTTTCCTAGTAGAGAATTCTATTGGATAAGGAAATGAAGAATTTGTGAATGATTGTTTCTTGAATTTTTTTTATCCAAAGACGAATATTTTAAGTGTTTCTTTGTACCTGCGGGAAACAAATGGTTATAGACGACCTCGCCCTTCCTCAGGATGTTACTTAACCGTTTACAGCTTCCTGTGTGGTCTGCCTCAAGACGCGGATCTTCAATCCATTGGCCATCATTGTTAATATTTTTTGTTGCTCCTCCGGATATGGTAAACGCCGTCCATAATGGAACTCCAAGTTCAACGTTGAATCCTAAATTAATCCCATTTATTGTCTAGTGAAATGCTATTTTTGCGTCGTCTTCTATATTTTCACCTGTCACGTAATCTTCATTAACTAGAAGTACATGATTTGAAGAGTTGGATAAAGTTACGTCCGTGAGCCTACTACCTAGATCCACAGGGATGCCGAGAGGAGCGTGATTAATAAGCAATTCATTTTCCTTTTCCTCAGTCATATTCATATTTATATCCTGGATTGAAAATCAGATTTTAGACTCGACAACGTTCTATTTGTTATAATGGATGATTTACTTACTATTTCTTGAATTATTTTCCCATGTTCTCTGGTGTTGACTACTCCACAAGCCGTCCGGTTATTCATGTCGGATTCAGAATCAATTAATCCACGAAGAATAGGAGGCATATCTGGAAATTCTACGCTATCGTTAACGTTTCCAATTGGTGGATCGACCAGAAGATGATGAAGGGCTCCCCATGTGCCGTTATTTTCTGCTGGGGTTACATTAACTAGCGCGCACATGAGGTTATACAGCTGAACATTTTCAAACGGTCGAACGATTTCCCGACTTTTGAAAGAAGGTCCGCGAGCCACGAAAAGAGCTTGCATATCAAGAAAGAGGTTATCCCATCCGTGGGCACCTTGTCCAGAGTACGCGTCCTTGCGGAAAACGCCTCTCCAGCTAACATCCATATCCAGCATAATTTTCGGAATACGTCGAGACCGAGCAGAATGCATCCGGTAAGGTAATTCCCACTTGTTGAAAGCACGCATATGAGTATCCTTGCAAGCTAAAGCCTTACCAATCCTCTCTTCCTCTTCTGTAGAACAAAAAAAGGCATTTTTATGTGTTCAGTTCTCCAAAATTTCTTTTAAAATATTACCGTTGGTATCTATTTTAGGACGGATGGAAGGTACGGGGCCGTAGAAAGTCAATGTAGACCCTTGCAATCCAGGGATATACTTTTCAAGATCAACTACCATCTTCCCTGAGGGTGAGTCAGCCATTCCATGGTCAGATACTATAATAATATTCACGCAGTCTGATATGTTTCGCTCAATCAATCCGTCGATGAGCCTTCGTATTTGACTATCGACTATTGTAACCTTTTCTGTAACCTAAATTCAAATATTTATTTAAAATTGCAACATAAAATAACCTAGATTTGTCGTTTGGCCTAAAAATGGTAAAATCACAATATCATTTATTACATTGGCAGTATTTGGTCCGGCCTTGTGGCCAGTGGAATCTGGTTCCTCAAAATAGAGTGTAGTGAGATCAGGTCGTTTATCAAAAGGGAGATCCATCCAATCCAATACTTGATCCACGCGGCTTCGAAAACTAGCGCTTTTGTTGTATTTAAAAAAGTATGTGGGCGACCGTTGTTCTTCATCGGCAAATTTCACGTCTGAACCCGGCCAAAAATATGTAGCGCTAATTTTCCCCTGCAATATATTTCCATTACAGTTGGAAACTAGTGTATTTTTTAAAACGCGGAATGTAACCTGTTTTCTCAAGGTAGTCCAAATGGGTTCTCCGCTTCTCCACCATTTCGGGTCCGTCCCTTCCGAATTCCGAATACTGAAGCTAGCGTTTAGATCAGGGTCATAAAATTCGTTTCCAATAATTTCGTGCGACTCTGGGTATAAGCCGGTAACAATAGCATAATGGTTAGGGAAAGTTATAGTTGGATATGAAGGCATCATGTAAGGTGAGGAAATTCCCTGTTGAGCCAAGCAACTGATTGTCGGGGCTGCGAGTTTGTGGTCATGATCGTTGCTGTATAGAGCCCTTCTTGTTAAATACTCTGGACGAAATCCGTCTAAAGATATCAAAATAACTGGAGCTTGTTTTCCGGCCCAGAAATTATTGCATTCTTGAGGACTCGTTTCTAACAAGAAGGAACATTTTTCCGAGATTACTGTTTCTTCCGGTTGTTGAACACTATCCGCGAGTGGTGGAATGGATGCTCCCAAGCTCCACGTCACCTGAAGAATTAATTGTATAATTAGTCCAAGTCTTCTTGATGATTAACATTTTTGGCCTACAACGATCGATCATTCAGCTCTCTGTTAAATATCTGTTCAGATTCGATTATTCAAAATCTACAAAATCTGTTTTAGAGACTAAAAGATAGTCAAGATATAATTACAGATTGCCAGACGATCGATCATTCATCAGCGGCACAAAATTTACACATATTTTAGAGACTAATTAACAGAAGAAGCAATCTGCAGCCAGCAGATACGACATCGAGTCAATACTACGTAAATGATGTTGATTCTACTAACCTGAAAAATGACCAACAGAGTGGTTGTGCGCAATATGTGCGAAGAAGTACAAAACATTCCGATTTTTGTTCGTTATAAACCGGAGAGGAAATGACTTTCGCTTGCCTCCGCTGCAGCGATACTGACAAAGGTAGGCGACGACTTGGTGGTCTATACCGTTCTGATTCCTTTCACGGACCATGTAAAAAACTGTCCTAGATAGGAAAGCACGAGTTTATTGTTGCTAGAAGCTCAAAATAAAACCCAGATAAAGTGTCAGCTGTTTTCTCTTTAGTAGGAGGTAGAAACTAGAAAGTGAGAATACTGTTTATAGCCACTTAAATTTGTTGTGAGTTGTGTTTATTCTCTCCCTTTCATTTTTTAAATTGTCACGTGTTTCCGAAAATGCTTCTCTCTCTTCCTTGTTTGTTTTCTACTGCGAAATTTTACTTGCAGTTGCCATACAGTCATCACTTTCCAGCTGGAGCAATACGGCCAAGGGCCAACTGAGTACACAAACTCACCATATAGCCTATAATTCCGGCCAAAAAATGTTTTTAAATGTTGAAGCTGGATTGCTTCCTATCATACCACTCAGGCCCCTAATAAAAATGATGATTGCACCATCTTAAAATCTTTGACACAAGGATTAAGGATCCCGACACCACGACTTCCGTCACGCGTATGTGCCCGTTTACTTTGTGTGTACCTTTGGTCTCACAAGGGCGTTTTGATTCGTAATTTCCGTCGCGAGCTTTGCATAGAAACTCATGTTAGTTTGTTGGCACGGGCAACTATCTTTTATCGTTTTTTGAGGTTTAATTTCGTTTACATATCTTAATTTCTTTGGAACCGGAATGGGATGGCAGAAAACCGGCCAAAACTTTTTTTCGGCCGGAACGACAGGGGTCAGGCAATCAATATGTCATAGTTATTGGCTTGATGGCTTCCATCATCATGTTGCTAAGCACTTATGAGAATATCCAAACAATACAATATAAAATCACCCAGATCCCAGGATCAATAATTATATTAATTAGCGGACGTCTAACATCCTCTAACTTTCCCCGTAATTTTTGCAGACCTGCTCTCTGGACTCTGGTTGCCGGCCTGCCGAGTGCCGGCGCCACTATCGATGACAGCGATAATCAATTGATCCAATCGCGCAACGCCGTATTCTTGACTTCTTGTTCTCTGCTTCATTCTAACTGAGACTACCGGATGACAGGTAATAATTATGTTTTAGTGAGCGATTTGGTAAATTCGAAAGTGTTCGTAAAAAGGTGCTAGTCACGTGACTACCGCTGCTCTCTGATTTTCAACTTATTGCATGTTATTGGTGTCTTCGTTCTTTTTAAAGTCGTTTCAGTGTAAAGTCGATTTGTTACTTGACACGCATGTAATCATCTGCAATAAATTTGTTTTGAAGTTTTAAAGTGCTATTTGGCCTAAAACTTTAAGCCTAATAGACAAGCATGCTGCAATAGTTACCTTTGTTTCAATTCTCTTTTTTCAGGATATTCAACAAATTCTTAAAGCTGGAATTAGGATTTCAACACAATGAAGACTTCAAATTTATTTATCATATTACCACAATGTTAGCAACCTTCTTGAAACTTTGTGAATTCAGCTGTAAAATTAACTTTAGCTGAAGATTGGACTCCTGTAAAGTATAGATCTAGCCTTTATGAAAGGCAGCAACTAGCTGGGTATAGACATGCCAATGGTCGACAAATTTGTAAGTTATTACATGTTGCCTAAGCTTGATGAGGAAAATATATTATTTGTGACTGTTTTTTATAGTGTCCCGTCTGGAAGCTCCGCTCGACGCAGAGAAAACTATGGAGCTGGGCCATCGCATTCTCAAAGCTCATCTCTACAAAAGCTGCGGCCCAGAGATGGCCGTTCCACCACGTGATCTCCAGGCCGTCTGGGTGGCGCTGAGCGCTGACGATGTCTCGGCCTCCGTCGGATCCATCTCGATCCATCTGTCGAAACCTCTTCATTCCCAACGTCAAGGTAACAATATTATTGATCTCTGAATTTGATGGAGCAACTTTTCATAACTTTCTTTTCATGTCGACTAGGTATTCCGGATGCTCCTTCTTTACGCCCAGGAAGGTCTCACCGAGATGGTCTCGCTCCTCTTGGAATTCCGAGCCAATTGTAACGTTACAACCAACAATGGAATCTCTGCTCTGTCAATGGCGGCCGCATGCTGGTCCAACAAGGTGTCCAGCTCAGTCGAGTGGATAACGGCGCTGACAACCAGTGCTGCCGCATCCTCATTCGCCACGGTGCCAGCCCCGCCGTTGCTAGTCTTACTGTATGCGTATAATTATGCATTTATATGCATTTGTAAAATCTGAATGACTGTTGAATTCATGTGACGTTAATATTCTTGTTTAGCATGTGACGTCATTGATTTGCGCCGTACCAGAGGGACACTGGGAGGTGGTAGAATCTCTTCTCCAAGATCGGTGGCGTATTAATTAACTCCGTTAGGGGTTTAGGGATTCCGTTAGGGATCCCCAACCAAAATTGCAAAAATTCATTCATCCCTCCATACATCTCCATATATGTCCCTCCATAATCGGTGGCTTCAGTCGACCAGATGGACGGAGTAGATCGTACTGCCTTGATGGTGGCGGTCGTGGAAGGTCATTTAGGAATTATGGAGCTCTTGCTTGCCAAAGGTCGGTATACTATAGTACGAGACTTTAAAAAAATTATCTAATTTCCATTTTGTTTGTTTTTTCACAGGTGCGGATGTAAAGAAGACTGACAAAGAAAGATTGACGGTTCTGAGCTGGGCGTGTCAACAGGGTCATCGCCATGCCGTTGTAACGCTGCTGGATAAAGGATCCAACGTCAATGCAGCAGATAAGAATGGGCGTACGCGACTGGATTTTGCCGCTACTTGCTCTGTCGCTAAAATCGTCCAGGAAAGAGTCTCTGCTACATGTCTCTTTTTAAAAACAAATTTTGACGCTTTGTTTTGAATTCCATAGATTCTCTTAGAGAAAGTTGTTATCTTGGAGCATGGTATGAGGCTGCTGGATCGAGCCATTAGCTGTCGAAACACGCCCGTTGTACAGGCGTTTTTTCGACGGGGTGTTCAACTGGGACCTGCAACTCGGGCTGCCACCGGCAAACACGATTTCATGTAAGTTAAGTTTAAGTTTTGAAAAATATTTTAAATATTCCGTTGCTGATATTGTGGTATAGGTTGTTCTTGTTGGGCAATCCATTGGACGACGGAATTACCTTATATATAAAAAACGAGTACTTTAAGATGTAACTTAAGTGTTTCATTTTGTTGTATATAACTTGCATACCTATGCACCGTTAATAAAAACAATTTAAAAAAAGCATTCTGTACCGGACGGTCTTTTTATTAATTTTAATATGAAACGCAAACGGGTACAGATTCGTTGATATATGGTTGTAATAGAACGATCAGAACCGATAAATCTCTAGAAGAGATCATCGTTATTCATCATTTCGTTCAGAGCCAAACGTCGCTCGGTACGGCCCGTACCGCCCAACGAGTGGCATGGCTAAGAGAAGCCGGAAAGAGAGAAGAGTGATGCCCACTCCGTAATCTATCGAATGGGGTCGGGCCAGTTATTCAGGGATGCGATTGAATCTAGTCGGGCGCTTGGCTGTATTCACCCTTTCGAAACAGAGCCCATCCCTACCTCCTGCATTGCGGGTATCAGGACCGGAAGTGGAAGGATGAAAGGTTACAGGTAGAATCTACACTTAGCTGCAACACCTGAGTGTAGTGCAGGTTTGCAACACCTGAAACAGAAAAAGAAGGGATAATGTTGGTTAATTTTGTTTGAAGGCGATAGATAATCATATCATAACACACCTAGTCGTGTCGCAATGTTGCTGGTGGCATTCGAATTTATCTACTCTTCAGAAGTCTATCCCTCCTTTAGTGGATGATTTTCTCCTACTGCCCTTCAGGAATTATTTCAAGATGCGTAGTTGATTATTTCGGATTAACCTGAACAAAAATTCTAACATAAGAGCTATCTAGACGTAAGAACGAGCAAAAGTGTGAAGCTGACGTACTGTTTAAATGTCATGTCTTGAAACCAAAACAGCCAAATGATTGAAATTCCCTTCAGTTTTTTTCTTCATGTTTTATAGTTGTCCATCTCACTTGATCTTCTTGGCTTAAAGTTTCTCAATTCAGCAGCTGTAGCCTAGAGAAATAAGATTTTGTTATTTTTACAGTGTATAGCCTCAAGTAGCCTCAATGTACAGCGGAATGGAAAGAAATACAATGGAAGACATGTCTTCCATCAGACTTATTGAATGTACCCAGTTCAAAAAAGAATAAGTTTTCAAATTAACAATTTGGTCCAGTCAACAACAAAAAAACTCCAACTCTATATACAAAATACATGTATATATTTTTTGGTACCTTCAATTCCCTCTCCTGAGACTCACACTTTCTGCAAAACCAAGGTCCTGAGGGTACGACGACAATGCCATAACAAGCTACATAAACAATCAAATAATTAAGAGTGATTACCAGGTCCAAACTTTAAATAATTACTTCAAAGAGTTAGGTACTCATCCAAACTAAACATTTATATTGCAAAACAAACAAATTATAAATACCTTGATGAAAAGCTACATTACATTCTTGGCTGTCTCTGTAAACTCCAATGGAATTTTTCAACCCTAGTCATCAGAGCAAACACAACATGCATCAAGCATTCCAAATGATTGAAATTCCCTTCAGTTTTTTTCTTCATGTTTTATAGTTGTCCATCTCACTTGATCTTCTTGGCTTAAAGTTTCTCAATTCAGCAGCTGTAGCCTAGAGAAATAAGATTTTGTTATTTTTACAGTGTATAGCCTCAAGTAGCCTCAATGTACAGCGGAATGGAAAGAAATACAATGGAAGACATGTCTTCCATCAGACTTATTGAATGTACCCAGTTCAAAAAAGAATAAGTTTTCAAATTAACAATTTGGTCCAGTCAACAACAAAAAAACTCCAACTCTATATACAAAATACATGTATATATTTTTTGGTACCTTCAATTCCCTCTCCTGAGACTCACACTTTCTGCAAAACCAAGGTCCTGAGGGTACGACGACAATGCCATAACAAGCTACATAAACAATCAAATAATTAAGAGTGATTACCAGGTCCAAACTTTAAATAATTACTTCAAAGAGTTAGGTACTCATCCAAACTAAACATTTATATTGCAAAACAAACAAATTATAAATACCTTGATGAAAAGCTACATTACATTCTTGGCTGTCGCAGTAAACTCCAATGGAATTTCCGTCCAACCCTAGTCATCAGAGCAAACACAACATGCATCAAGCATTCCTTTGCCTTTCTTGGACTCCTTCATGGGCACCGAAAAATTAATTGAAATTTTATCGGAGAATCGAAATTGGAAATTCTCAGTCTTGTTGCAGACTCACTTTCCACCATGTTTGTACATAATGCAACCGATCTGATGAGTTGGTACTACGTGACACTTTACTCCCGACGTAAACCGTTCATTAGAATAGAAATAATGGATTTTTTTAGGTTATTTCGATGTATACTTAATTTCGGGCAACAAAAATGTTCAATGAAAAATAAAGTTCTTTATATATTTTTATTTTTAAAATTTACTTTTTACATGCAACAGGGCTACGCTAAATTGTTAGTAGTAGGTCGAAAACAATTCCTACGCCACAATAAATTGTAATAGTAAAAGATCCACTGATTAGATTTTATCAACCATTTCCATTAGAAAATATTTTCCACAGGACTGTAGGATAGACAGGAGAGATCAGGAAAACATGATACAAGAGGAATCCTTATGTATCATGGAAACATAATGGGCTTCGCATAAAGCAAATAATTTAATTAAATGGATGAAAAAATCATAACAAATGCATTGAACATTGTGAGTAATGCAGTTTTAAATCGGGAAACACAAGATTTTTGTTAAAAACCATATTAGTCCTACCTATTTATTGGAAAATTTGGGGAACAGTTGTAACACTTACGTAGAAATGAGGAGTCCTACCGTTAACCGATCCACCATATTTACCTAAACTCCCTTCTCATATCGCGAAACAAACAAAGATGACATTTAAGTGTTATTGCTGCATTTCAGCTCCGCAAACGGAGGAATTTGTGACACCAAAACAAATCGACAAAAAGGTTCAAAGCAAGAAAAAAAGGGGAATATTTCAAGGTGTCCGTAGTTTTTTTGGGTTAACCCCTAAATCTCCGGTTCTTCCGTCGGAATCGTCGCTTCTTAATCCCGATAAAGTTCAAGGATTAATAAATTCGGCTGTGGTCCCAACACCAACATTACCTCCTTGTCATACAGAAGAGGAAAGCAGAGATCGCGGATCCGATTATTTGGACGATCTACCTCATACTTTTGATGGGATTGAACCGGATTTAGACCGGAGTCAGACGCTTGGACCGGAAAAAGATGGGATCGATCATAGCGATAGTTTTCCAGACGAGAACAAAGAAATAAATCCAGGTCATTTATCCCCTAAAGAAGAACCAAATCAAGAAGACTTATCCCCATTTCAAGGCCCGATGGAAGATGAAGTGGATTCAGCCGAAGGGTTAGCAACGAACAGTCCAAGATTACGAGTTTTCGATTCCTTAAACATTGGCATCGAATTTGACATTCACTTCCTATGGGTGATTCTTTCAGGGATTTTGTTTATTTTTAGTGCAAGTGTACGAGACGCCAATCAAATTGCCTACCCATCGCTCATAATTGACATATTAGGCAATATCTTCCTAGGATTCTACTCAATGGTTTTCGCGACTCTTACGGCAGGTAAACTAAGATCCGATTTAGTTCCATGGATGTTGTGGAATGTAAATGAAAGGTCTTCGAGGAATTCGCAACTACGACCCCAGAAAAATGAACCAAATCAAGTAAACACATCCCCGATACAAGGTCCAGTGGAACTTCAGGCTAGTTCCGATTGCTTGACATCATTAATGAATGTAAATGGAAAATCTCCTTCATCAAAGGATGAGTTGCAACTCTTGATTCCCGATGTAAATCTAATCCCACCTTGTAAAAAAATTCTCCCATTACCTTTTCTTGAGAAATCTTGTTCTTCAGGGAATTCCGAATCGCCCATTGTTCTTCCCTTTCGTGAAGATGGAGCATTAATTCCCGGTGAAAACCCAAAAACGGATATTACTCCAACCGATTTAATGCTGCTCGAAGAATGCCGTGCTCATTATGCTACTCATCCTGATCCTGATGTTCGGTATGATGATGAAGATTTTGATGAATTTTTATTCCGTAGGTGGATGATACGTGCGCAAACGCCTACGCCCCAGAAGGAAAAACGTAGTTATTTGTGGGGACTAATTAAGATATAAATTGTTTTAATTGGGAAATGGAAACTTGAAACTGAAAAACTATACTGTTTTGATGCTACCTGCAAATGTATCACCTGGTTAATGAACGTCTTGTACAGGAATAAAGCCAAATCTCCGACAGATAAGACTCAAGAAGAAGGGAGACGAACCTTTGGTAGACGGGACTTTTTCCAATACAGGAATAAAGCCAAATCTCCGACAGACAAGACTCAAGAAGATTTGACTCCTTTCTTCTTGGGTCTTAGCTGTCGGCGACTGGACTTTATTCTTGTATTGGAAAAAGTCCAGTCTACCAAAGATTTGACTCCCTTCTTCTTGGGTCTTAGCTGTCGGTGATTGGACTTTATTCTTGTATTGGAAAAAGTCCCATCTACCAAAGCTTTGACTCCCTTCTTCTTGGGTCTTAGCTGTCGGCGACTGGACTTTATTCTTGTATTGAAAAAAGTCCAGTCTACCAAAGATTTGACTCCCTTCTTCTTGGGTCTTAGCTGTCGGCGATTGGATTTTATTCTTGTATTGGAAAAAGTCCCATCTACCAAAGATTTGACTCCCTTCTTCTTGGGTCTTAGCTGTCGGCGATTGGACTTTATTCTTGTATTGGAAAAAGTCCAGTCTACCAAAGATTTTACTCCCTTCTTCTTAAGTCTTAGCTGTCGGCGACTGGACTTTATTCTTGTATTGGAAAAAGTCCAGTCTACCAAAGATTTGACTCCCTTCTTCTTGGGTCTTAGCTTTCGGCGACTGGACTTTATTCTTGTATTGGAAAAAGTCCAGTCTACCAAAGATTTTACTCCCTTCTTCTTAAGTCTTAGCTGTCGGCGACTGGACTTTATTCTTGTATTGGAAAAAGTCCAGTCTACCAAAGATTTTACTCCCTTCTTCTTGGGTCTTAGCTGTCGGCGATTGGATTTTATTCTTGTATTGGAAAAAGTCCAGTCTACCAAAGATTTGACTCCCTTCTCCTTAGGTCTTAGCTGTCGGCGACTGGACTTTATTCTTGTATTGGAAAAAGTCCAGTCTACCAAAGATTTTACTCCCTTCTTCTTGGGTCTTAGCTGTCGGCGATTGGATTTTATTCTTGTATTGGAAAAAGTCCAGTCTACCAAAGATTTGACTCCCTTCTCCTTAGGTCTTAGCTGTCGGCGACTGGACTTTATTCTTGTATTGGAAAAAGTCCAGTCTAACAAAGATTTGACTCCCTTCTTCTTGGGTCTTAGCTGTCGGCGACTGGACTTTATTCTTGTATTGGAAAAAGTCCAGTCTACCAAAGATTTTACTCCCTTCTTCTTAAGTCTTAGCTGTCGGCGACTGGACTTTATTCTTGTATTGGAAAAAGTCCAGTCTACCAAAGATTCGACTCCCTTCTTCTTGAGTCTTGTCTGTCGGAGATTTGGCTTTATTCCTGTATTGGAAAAAGTCCCGTCTACCAAAGGTTCGTCTCCCTTCTTCTTGAGTCTTATCTGTCGGAGATTTGGCTTTATTCCTGTACAAGGCGTTCATTGGCCAGGTGATACATTTGCAGGTAGCATCAAAACAGTATAGTTTTTCAGTCTCAAGTTTCCATTTCCCGGTAGTCCCGCAAAAAAGGGTTTTGCTCGTCGTGTGTTTGAATGCATCGTCTAGAAAACAATTTATATCTTAATTAGTCCCCACAAATAACTACGTTTTTCCTTCTGGGGCTTAGGCATTTGCGCACGTATCAACCACCTACGGAATAAATATTCATCAAAATCTTCATCATCATACCGAACATCAGGATCAGGATGAGTAGCCAAATGAGAACGAGATTTTTCGAACCACGTTGATTCGATTGGAGTAATATCCTTTTTTGGGTTTACACCGGGAATTAATGCTCCATCTTCACGAAAGGGAAGAACAATGGGCGATTCGGAATTCCCTGAAGAACAAGATTTCTCAAGAAAAGGTAATGGGAGAATTTTTTTACAAAGTGGGATTAGATTTACATCGGGAATCAAGAGTTGCAACTCATCCTTTGATGAAGGAGATTTTCCATTTACATTCATTAATGATGTCAAGCAATCGGAACTAGCCTGAAGTTCCACTGGACCTTGTATCGGGGATGTGTTTACTTGATTTGGTTCATTTTCCTGGGGTCGTAGTTGCGAATCCCTCGAAGACCTTTCATTTACATTCCACAACATCCATGGAACTAAATCGGATCTTAGTTTACCTGCCGTAAGAGTCGCGAAAACCATTGAGTAGAATCCTAGGAAGATATTGCCTAATATGTCAATTATGAGCGAGGGGTAGGCAATTTGATTGGCGTCTCGTACACTTGCACTAAAAATAAACAAAATCCCTGAAAGAATCACCCATAGGAAGTGAATGTCAAATTCGATGCCAATGTTTAAGGAATCGAAAACTCGTAATCTGGGACTGTTCGTTGCTAACCCTTCGGTTGAATCCACTTCATCTTCCATCGGGCCTTGAAATGGGGATAAGTCTTCTTGATTTGGTTCTTCTTTAGGGGATAAATGACCTGGATTTATTTCTTTGTTCTCGTCTGGAAAACTATCGCTATGATCGATCCCATCTTTTTCCGGTCCAAGCGTCTGACTCCGGTCTAAATCCGGTTCAATCCCATCAAAAGTATGAGGTAGATCGTCCAAATAATCGGATCCGCGATCCCTGCTTTCCTCTTCTGTATGACAAGGAGGTAATGAATCCACTTCATCTTCCATTGGGCCTTGAAATGGGGATAAGTCTTCTTGATTTGGTTCTTCTTTAGGGGATAAATGACCTGGATTTATTTCTTTGTTCTCGTCTGGAAAACTATCGCTTTGATCGATCCCATCTTTTTCCGGTCCAAGCGTCTGACTCCGGTCTGAATCCGGTTCAATCCCATCAAAAGTATGAGGTAGATCGTCCAAATAATCGGATCCGCGATCTCTGCTTTCCTCTTCTGTATGACAAGGAGGTAATGTTGGTGTTGGGACCACAGCCGAATTTATTAATCCTTGAACTTTATCGGGATTAAGAAGCGACGATTCCGACGGAAGAACCGGAGATTTAGGGGTTAACCCAAAAAAACTACGGACACCTTGAAATATTCCCCTTTTTTCTTGTTTTGAACCTTTTTGTCGATTTGTTTTGTTGGTACAAATTCCTTTTCCTTAGAAGAGGACCTCAGGAGGAAAATACTGGAGAAACCGACAATTACGCTTGACGCAGCTCTCAACAAAGCCAGAGCTCTGGAAGCCACTGCAACCCAAGCTGAAAATATCGAAAAGGAGACAGAACAAGTAGCTCTCGCCATAAAGCACAACACCTCAACTCGCAATCGTCACAAACACTAAATCGACGACAACCAGTACACAAACAGTTGACCAAAACAACCCACGGAAAATAGCGATTGCACACACTGTGTCGGCCAATTTCACGACCGCTTATCCTCATGCCCTGCCCGCTACCACCAATGCCAGAACTGCCTCAACCAGGCAGGTTGAGGCTGAACCAGGCAGGCCATGCCCTTCATTATGAAGAATTTTGTCGCTCGCCTCGCAGGGAGAGGCCTAACAAGAAAAACAGTGGCATCCTTAAATCAAAAACAACAACATTTCATCCAGCAACATGGAAATCTAATTATGTGGGACAAGCAAACGCAACCTACACCGAAGAATCTGACTCGGAATCTGAGGAAGAAATCGCATATCAAGCAACAAATCGAGGCGTGCCAAATTCCCTCTATGAAATAAACATCAACGACGCGAAGATTATGAGCATCGCCGACTCAGGTTCTACATTCATTCTTCTGGACCTAAATGCTTACCACACCATGGGACGACCGGCGCTGAAATCGACAGCAAAGTATATACATATGGATCGAAAACGCCCCTAAAAATTCAAGGTAAACTACACATCAAAGTGACCTACAAAGGGTTCACAGCTGCAGGAAAAGCATACATTTGTCCTGGTGGCAGCGGCAACATCTTGAGCAGAGAGCTAGCTACTCAGCTCGGGCTACTTTACATGGCCAACGACGTCGCAGTCCTTACTGATCCTGAACTACGAACCGAAATTGTCACAATGGTCCTGTCGAATCCCAGCGTGAGCCCGAAAGAAAACAATCTCAAACCGGTGATGCCAAATCACGCGACGATGGTACCCCACATCCCGGAGACGAACAACCCGGCGGGAAAAGGCGCTCGCCAGCAGTTTGAAAAAATTACAATGCCAATCGATAAGAAAGATCTTGGCGATCTGTCTCCGCTGCCACCTGATGACGACGCAAAACGAGATAAACACCCTGAACTGTCGGGCGACAATTATAACCCTCGGCAACCACCAATGGATTTCGGAAGAAAGAGGCTGCATCCTATCGCTCCCTGTCGACTTGGCATGCGTCCGAAGAAACGACCGGCTCCATACCATCGTGGGGGAAGAGACACTTGGAGGACGAAGAAGACTAAACAATTAATTAAACTTGCTTCCTCTGCCTCACACATCTTTCCTGAGATGCCGACCCATGCCGTCGGAGATTAGCGCCCGAAGAATCGGTCCGAACAACCCCAGCACCAATTCAGAAATCAATTTCAATTGTAATGTATCCATTAATCTAAAGTAGGGAGAGATGTAGTAGCCCACGGCCACAACCAGAGAATCGGCAACGCTGTGCCTCTGGCAAGTGGAGGGACTTAGTTGAAACATAGCAATAAACCCGAGTACACCGACTTGTCTCATCTCTCATCATCTTAATTGTTTCGGTGCCCACCAGTATTAATAGCCCCAACACGGAATATTACACGCTCTCATCTTGGCTTGGAAGTAGGCAAGTACAAATTGATTTATGGCATGCTACTTGCATTCCGTATTATTCGACGAGTTTGCTATTAACTTTTCATACGAGGGTAACTCGTAAGTAGAGATGTCAAGCGTATTGATGATGTGCTGTTCGTATATGCAATGCTCAAGGCCGACTACCCCCAAGCGATGCAGTAGCAAGTCCTTTCCTTGTATCTTTCTTTTTGCTGGTTCAATGGAGACGTAAGCAACACACACACAGTACGCCGAGGGTTATTGATAAGGACATAGCTCCTGGTCCCTGGCGTGTCCACGTTTCCACGTACGCGCGGTTCCATTAAGAATGTCAAGCCTCTTGTCGAGAAAAACAAAACTAAGAATCAATCCTGCCAAACCCTTACGAAAATCATATAATATGATATCATATTAGATATGAGTTCTCAATTCCAATGTCGCATATCGCATATGATTCTCATATGATTCTCATGTGCGAAAAGAGACATTGGAACTGAGAAATCACATCTCATATGAGCTCACATCATATGTTTGTTGCAAATGGAACCTCTCAGATGGATTTTCTACCGTGAATTCCTTTCATTATTCATGTCTACCGGTAGGCTATCCAAGAAGCATAATTTTGATTCATTTGCAGTTAGGATTCTAAATGAATCGAGTTTAATCCATGGGCGATTTTCCAGTAGCTTTTTGGGTTCTTATGTCTAAGAAACATTATTTCGATTGAATTGCAGTGAGAATGCAAAATGAATCAAAGAATATCCATGGGAAATGTTCCAGTGCTGGCTTTTAAGGTTCTTGTATATTCAGGAAACATTATTTTGATTCAAATGCATAGTGAGGATGCAAAATGAGTCAAATATTATCCATGGGAGATGTTCCAGTAGCTTTGAATTGCATACGCATTTCTATGTTAAATGAATCGAGTTTAATCTAAAACTAAAAGCGATATGTTCTAGTAATCGATTGGGAGTATTTCTCTAAATTCCCATATCGGCCTAGCCTAGGTTGCTGCTTTTCAAGTAGCAGAAAGAAGACGATACATCCTACATCTCTTTTAGGACTACGGAATTTGCACAAACAAAACAAATCGAGGAATGCTGCTCGCATCCGTCTTGTATAAGGAGGTGCAATGCTGTACAGTGTACAGCAGTCGTGAGCGAACCAGAAGCCCCTTACTACTGATCATTCTCCACTGCTATGTTTTTTATACTTTTCTTTTTTAGGTTAATTCAAAGAAAGGTTGAACGATAAATATCATCAAACATCTTTGCTCACGGCTTACATCATTTCTCACCATCATCCAGGCAGTAGGCAAATTTCCATTCAAGAAAAAAAACAACTAGGCCTTCTACTGCTTCTGTTCACTGAGGCTATATAGCCTACAGGATTACAAAAAAAAACGGGTTCTCGTGATCAGGGAAGACTTGGAACTTCTAGGTTAATGATTGTTTTCCCTCTGTCTTCTTCTTCTTGGAGGGCTCTATTCATCAAGTGGTTCATTGATAATAATACGTGGCGTAAGAAGACTTTTCCCTCTTCCTTTTCTTGCCTGTCTGCGCACGACGGAAGTAACGGTATAAAAAGCCTTCTTTTTCTGTGTCTCACCCATTCAACCTGTTGCTCGCTCTAAGATCCACACTAATTTCTATTCATCGTCGACGTCGTTTTTATTCAATAGTGCGGGGGTCTGTTTTTAATTTTTAAGGAAACAACATTTTCGAGCGTGCGTGATAAAATTGAGACAAACGAGGACGGAAGAAACGCATCGATTTTTAACAAAATGAAAGCCGGGTGCTTAGAAACTTATCGGGATAATGCATTTCTTATTCCCTTTCCAGGTATATGGACCGCTAGAGAAGGAGGTCCTTGGTTCTCTGTTTGTTAAAGCTGGCGCGACAAATTTCACGGTACAAAATCTACAGCGCGGAGTTTACCCCAAATAAGAAAGAAAGGCTACATTTAACGTCGTTCAGATGATCCTTATTAAGTTTTCCGCCCCGGGAAGCCGCTCCCTCCCTCTCAAGAGACCTATCCACGGGTTCCCTGCATCATCTACCTATTTTTTTCCCCCCTTACTTTTCAATTTTCATCATAAAGTTATTTGGTGCAGTGAAGGGTGGAGAACCCCATCATCAGGGTACGGTGCACTGGTACCTCCTCTACCCATAGAAGTAGAGGAGGAAAAGGCGATAAGAAAATGGTAAGCTTTCGATCCTATCTGTGGTGCTGCCTTAACGCTTCTCGTGAGACTCCGGGAACAAAGTGCGCGCACACAATAGCCTACTCGGGCATTTAACGTCCCTTCACCTTTTCTCTCTTTTTCTCTGTCGCAGACGGCACTCTACATTAGCGCCGCGGAGAGGAGTTGAAGGGATCTATCCGGCCCCCCTCATACTCCATTAAGAGTTCAGAGAAAGAGAAGGGGCTCAACAACCAAACGTGTGATAGCAAAAAGGATTCAATTGTCTCCTCTGGAGAGAGAGAGAGAGAGTGTAGACATACGGACCCCACTACTCCAAGGACGAGATATAGTCTAGGGTGTGTCCTGGAAGGAGGTGTAAGAAGGAGGATTCTAGCTGCTGAGCTGATGCTAGTATATAGATTTGTAGCTACGCGTTTCCAAAAGGTAATACCAAATACGTGCGTCTATGCCGATCCCAGTGGCTTTTGTATCTGATTTCTTGATCTTCTTTTCAGTCCATTTCCATTCTTTAACAAATTCTGACAGTCTCGATTATTGCGACCGCACCTTTCCGCTCCGGATAAAGTCGGAACGGCAGCAGCGTGTACGGAAGCGCGCGCACACAGCACACACACACAAAAATGAAAAACACCCATGGAGAGTTTGTTTTTCCAAACGGAAGAAAAGGAGAAAAAAGGAAGGAACGAATTCCATCACCGTATCCTTTCCTTGTGGTCTCTCTCTCTCTCTCTTTCTCTCCCTTTTCTTTCTCTATTTTTATACGATGATTTAGAAAAGGGACACGAGCTTTTCCGGCTCCTCGTCGCCCGCGCGGCCGAGGTTTAATTGGCACCCATCATTTCCGGTGATTGGGTCGGACGTGAGAGCGTACAATACAAACCGTCAGGGACGACGACGACGAAAGGGGAAGGAAGGAAGGATTTTCCCTTTTTTTATGTTGGTGGGGCTTGACATACAAAAAACGATATTTACTGTCAAACGAGCGACTAACCAAGAAAACGCCCATCACTACACACTAAAACTTTTGGGCCTAAGTAATTGATAAGTAACGAAATGGAAACAACTACTTAGAGCGTAAGTAATACTTAAGTAATATTAAGTAATCATAAGTAGACGTTTCCAAATCGTTACTTAAAGCCAAAAAGATTTAGTGAGTATAGACATAGAGACATAGAGAAGAAGAAGAAAAAGAATAAAAGACGGACGACGGACACGCACGCCTCTACATAAAAATCAAAGCTACACCAATTTCGGATACATAGAAAAAACATACAGGCAACAGTACATACAGGAGAGAGGAAGACGAACATACACAGAGAAAAATAAAAGAGAGAGAGAGAGAAAAAAGAGATCCGAAAGAATCCGGAATGAGATAAGCGTTGTTTATGTTGGTCGCCGCCACTAGCGCGCCACGGCGACGGCAACAGCATCCAACAAACTGATGGGGCGCTATAGCGTCCGCTGGTCTCAAGTCTGCCGTCCTCTTGGCTTTTGCACGTATGGCATATAACTTAATAGGCTACGAACTTGACCTTCAAATGGTTATACAACATGCTTAGCTATGCGCGACGTCCACGACACTATGAGGATAAATCATATAATCGACATATTACAGCAAAACCGAGCAAAATACACATCCATTGTTAGATTTTCAGTTTATTCCCTTCTACTTTTCTAACCTTCTCTTCAACATTAAACGTAACCGAAGAACATCCTATAAGCCTTTGAATTCCCTACTGAGAAGGATGTAACATAGCAATTAATTCTTGGTGTAGCGACACTGTTGACTAGAAGTGATTGACTGATTGTAGTTGTCGGCATTAAAAATAGCCTCTGACTTCCGTAGGCCTACTCCAAAATAAAAAAAAGAGAGAAATGCCTTGTACAAAAAAATCTATCGTGAGGGAGTGAGACCCAAATACCCTTAACAATAAAACAGTTTCTTAAGAGACATTTCAATTCTTACCTAGACGAGTTCACAATTATTTATTTGAACCGATGTAAGTCTGTACCGTAATAGGCTAATAACTTGGCTAATAAATACGTCCTTGCCGAGGTCCGGAAGAGTCGACAAATGTGTCAACCATCTTCCAGCTACCGGATAGTTAGAAGCTCTTTCAAAACGACGGCCCGTAAAGCCAAGGCCGGCTCCGAATAACTGCATGAAATCCGTAACAGGTAGCTAGTCCTGGTGCGTCCAGCTCTCCTGCAGAACAGACAGTTGTTTGTCTGATTGAATAAGGGCCGTTGGCCGATGGCTGACCAATCGCAACAGCGTCAAGGCGGGATAGATGAGCCGGCAACTCTACAAACAGTCCGCTTGTCTATCAACAGTCTAGTTGGTCCATAACGAGAGAACGGGACGCGGACAAATGGTGAACCAGTGCCAACTTGTCGTCCTGTTTCAACTTTTAAAGCGACAAGGGGACCGCACAGCATTTACTAGAATCTGGAAACCGGGTTTTTCTTCGGCGTCCGTCGCCTTTTGTTGTTGATTCCAGTTGGCGAGACGCCAGGCCGCATTCGTACTGGTATTCCCTGGCGGTTGGATTTTTTGCGTAATGGAAGTCACGTCGGACAGAGTTAGATACAGTCCGCATCCGCATCGCGACAAAATCGGACAAGGTGAACGTCTGTTGATCTTCCGAGTCAGCATAAGAAGCCTGGACGACTGGACGTCGTCAAACTCGAGCGCTCGGAACCAATCCGACTCTTGTTCGTAGCGACGGATGTCCGCAAGTGATTGGAATCCAGTTCGGCCGTCCAACTCGGCCGTCCAGTTCACCCATCAGGGAACAAGTGTAAGCTTCAAACAGTAAATCTTGAACAACCTGATCCATTTTCCGGAAACCACCAGTTCCAGCCTCGCTTAACGACTCCGAGTGAACCCGTAGAGTTCAATCGGTCCAGCCAAATTTCAGCGTACACGATCTGGAAAAATAGAATAAAGTGAAGAATAAGTGAAAAAAATCCCAAAGAGAAACTAAGAAAATGCACCGTGCTGAAATAAGCACTGCATGACTGGGCAGCCCGGGCTGCATCCAAATAATTTAAACTCAACCGGAAAATTCGGTCCCAGTAGGAATCAGCTAGGACGGAATCACGTCACTCCGAGATCACGTCCCGAATCCGTTGTTCGCCACACGACAGCATTGAACGGACCACAAATGGCAGAAGAATGGAGCAGAATTCCGGTTGAAAACGACAAAGACGGGGCAACAGGGTAGCGTAGAAATGTGGAGCAGTAGGACTGAAAACATCAATCAGCGTGCAAGTCAGCCGGACGAGCCAGGAAGAGTCAAGAGTGTCCAGCTTTAGAAGGCGTCCCCAAAGTATAGGGTCAATCCAGGAACAAGTTTTGCTGTTCTCCCTGGTGTTGGATCACGGCTATTCACGGGATTCGGGCAGAGAAGAGTACGGGACGGCCAAACATACTTCTTTTTTCGGTATGGTTCTTTGAACCCTCAACCTCAATGACAATTTGGCATGACTGACTAATGGCTTTTTGAATGTTGTTCGCTAGTGGGGTCTCCAGCCAAGAGGAATGGACACAAAGATGGCCGGCACATGGACGGCTAGAAAGTTCGAATTGCTTCTGGGGGATTGTCAACCGAGTCTGGGATCGATGAGGAATCACCCAGCCCGAAAACAGAAGCCCAGTCTTTCTTTCTTTGAAAACTAATAAATCTTTTCATGAATATTTGAGGAACTGGAGCGTCTGGTGATGGAACAACTGTGTTTATCCATTCGTGAAGACGTGAACGTTGCATCACTGGGGATTTGGAACGGAAACTAGAAGCGGCCGATGCCCAGCCCAACTCGACCGAGACCCTTCACGTCGCCGTTCCAAAGCCCACATGAAGCCACGACCAGCAAGTATTTTGATTTAAAATTGTTGAAATTTTGTTTACTTCTATAATAATGAATACGGAATAAATGAATAAATTCGATAGGTCGATTGTCGATAGGGGTTTGGGGATTTTGTGGTGCGCTGATTTGTTCCAGCAAACTATATAATAAGGGTCGCAACCTATCAAAATGACGTCGCTCCGCCTATCAAAATGACGCGCTCTGTTGGCTTGCAAATCAAATTGGCTTCCCATCCGAGTGTCGCAATTCAGGTAGGAAAACATTTTTCGGTCGGTCGGTCGGAATGTGGAACATGTGTTTTATGCATATTTAGATCGCCGCTATGAAGAAACCGCCTGTCCCCGAGCCCTAAGCCAGCCGTGACGTTTGCTAGCTCGGGCTGTGGTGACCATGATGAGGATTGGCCCGTCGATTACCAATTCGTCACTAACACGACTTCAAGCGGAGCAACGACTACTATTATCTCTTAACTGGTAACTCAAGCAATACATATAGCTAGCGCGATACGTGCCAATTCCGCCCAGCTTCACGATGCTGTCTCCGGATATTGCTTCGTACGTGCCACAGCAGGCCGTTCGTCCACGATACGGAGTCTGCTCTAAGATTGCCAAGATGGCTTTTACTTCTTTATATTTTCCTTCCAATTGCGAATAAAATCAAAGGAAAAAGGAGAAAACGTAATTAAAACCCAAGTACCCTAGTGAAACCGTGAACCAGTATAGAAATCCGCTGTTCAATAGGCGCCTGTCATTTCCCGTCTGTTGCATCATATCTCTTGATTCGTCGTGTCATAATGGCTACTGTGCTTTTTATGATTACCTCTCGACGTATGCTCTTTAGAAATAGACGCAATTGATAATCAGTTCGCTCTAAAAGGAACCAATTTCGAAGAACCTTTTGCCGTCATTGACTGCTTGCGTCTTGTTCTCAAACCTCCTGGTAGTGTATGAAACACAACTCAAACCTAGTGGTAGCATGAACCCAACGACACAATCGTGACGTCATCACTCGTTTCAAATCAACTAATCATGGTTTGTCTGATGGCAACCCTTTACCAATTACAGTAGCAGTTGCTGCCTGTAGGTAACATCCCATCATTCGAGCCCAGAAAACAAAATGAAACGCTTGTCAACCTGCAAGTGCGCGTTGCGCGAACCAAAGGGTGAACGTACGCCAATGTTCCTGAGGCAGTTTACGTCGTCACATCGACTTGGCAACGTACAGCTTAAAAAAACAGGCAAACAGCTGTCGGCGGAGCAGAAAGAAACGGGCGGAAGTTATCATTTTTTATTATTAAAAAATTTTCCATCATTAGGCCGTCAGTAGTACGTAGCATGTTGAACAACTGGAGTACAACCCCGCTACTTCTTGCGGGACATTGGTCGCCTCCAACTCCTTTTGTCCATGAGGCTGTCGTTCAAGGTGTGGACGCGGCACTTTGTTTCACGGACGAGGACGAGACGCTCCAGCTCATAAAAAAAAAAGCCAAAAACTCGGGTGTGGCTAATATGAACAACCAATATGAACAATGCCAAAAGTGCGTGAAGACTTGGCATTGTTTGGGTTGATTCTGGAGTCGGATAGAAATATACCCTACCCAGTGGTATGCTGGCCCCCTTGGAGTCTCCTTCTGTATTGATACCTCCCGTGACAACCGGCCCAGTGACAACCGCTCCGGAATCTCGACTCTCGCAATCCCTTCCATCTACTCCTTCGTTCGTGTACAAAACCGTTTACTAAACTATAATATTATAGCGACTAAATTCTCAGTAGACTGTGGTTGCCCCTGAGAAGTTTTAACGTTTAAGATGTGATTGGCCATCGTATTAATCATGGCCGCCCTGAGCGCCCAATTTTTTACGTGAGAGACCAAATTCCGGAACTTAGGTTTAATATCTGCAAAACGAGTGCAACTCGACGAGCAAATGAAAGGTCTCCCCACCTCCTTTCCACCTCATTCTCTATCCGACGGCCATCTTGGATCGTAGGCGTGTCCTTGACCAATATTCAAGGGCCCGACCCAGTAGCAAGAAGCCTAGTTTTCTTAAAATTAGATTTTTGAAATGTATTCGTGGTCAACAGTTTCTTTCTTCGTAGGTACGTAGATTTTTTTTTTGCATAGACAAGCAAACCGATTACGTTGTCCGCTCGGAAGCAAGTGGGCATAACACGGACGTACTCCTCATTTCATGGGATTAATGGGACTTCCATGCCACACAGGGGTTTATTGAAAGTTTACACGCGTAGCGCACTGTTTTGAGCTACATGTATAGATAATCCCGATTTTGCATGTTTCGGGACGACTTTCAATATCGGAGCAAAGTGTGAATTGTAAGGGTTCAGTTGCGTGGTTGGTTTCGCCACCCCCCCTCGCTAATGACGTTGCCGTTTAAATATATGGTCCTCCTACGTTTAGTTTTTCAAGCAAAACAGCAACAAGCTACCGTACGCACGATACCTAGCATGTTAATAACAGCAGCAAGGGGCCGTAGCCTATAGGGGAAAGCATTTGAAATACAACGCAGATCGATAGCGCTTTCGATAGTTTTCGGAAATCTCGTTAACTGTATGTCTGCACCTTTTGTCCCGTTATCTGCGCATTCGATCATCTCATTCAGCGACCGGTGGAAGAAAAGGAGCAAGCAGAGAAGAGCGACATTCTCAGGATTGCGGTTGAAAGAGGAGTCTCTGACGTCTAATTCATCTCATCACAATCATGCGTATTAGGAGTGACGAAGACGAGGACCTCGCCACACCACCATCGCCCATATCCGGACCAATAAGAGATCTTCTTCATCTTCTTTTGCTCCTTACATTTTTTCGTTTCTTTCGTACATTTTTCGCACATGTTCTTCTTACATTATTGGCGTCAGCAGCCGCGGTAACATTCGCTCTGTTGCGTCAAAGAAGGAACCAAAGCACTCTTATCCAGCCATCTGGTAGGCTATCTGGATATCTGGAAGGAGCCATCTTAATATCTTGTTCCAGACTAACGGATTAGCCGGAATTATGGAAAGAGAAGATGATAAAGATGAAAGGAGGAGAAAGAGAAAAAGGAGTAACCCATGAAACCGTAATTGAAGGAAAGACGGGCAATTCAAATCGAGAAGAGGTGGACTACTTCTTTTTCTTTTCTTTTTTTCACGTACCAAATGCTTGTCGGCGGCGACGAAGACGGCAGCACTTGAATACTTCTGACAGAGTTTGTTGATCACCGGGAAGACGTCTCGTTCGGGACTTCACAAGGCAAACTTTGAATTTTGGAGAATCGAAGTATTACCTATTCGGATCCATTTCGTCGCTGGCAAAAAAATTTCCTTTTTTTTCCTTTCTTTTTTTTCCTTTTCTTTTACCGAAGATGTTTTAAATAAAATCCGCTGACATTGCCCTATCTTCTCTCTTCTTTTTTTTTTCTTTTTCAGCTCTGGACTAGCTGGTTATCCGGCACCGAGTTACGTTACGATCATGTCCACAGAGAGAAAAAGAAGAGCATGGATTTGTCTTTTCTGTTTTGTTTTATTTTGTCAATTTGTCGCACAGCGCCGATGACTACACGCGCGGCTACATGAACAGTAAAGCCATGGGGAGCTACGACGGCAACGTCTTCTGGCCGCCGCCGACCAAGTTTCGCAGCACTTGCCCCGTCGACGTCACCTACTTCCCGTTCGACGATCAGACGTGCGTCATGAAACTTGGCAGCTGGACTTACGGTACGTCGGCCATTCTTTCATTTCCCTTAATTTAGTTATTGTTGTTGGCTTGTTTTGATTGATTATTTGTTGTCTCGTTATCTTGATTGCAGACGGATTTCAGGTAAATTGGGTGACGGTCAAGCGCTTGCTGCTGGTGGAGGACGATGAGGCAATCGATCGAGTTGACCTTTTTCCGGTCCGTTGGTGATTACAGGTCGACGTGACCAACCGGACTTCCGAAGTGGATCTCACTAACTACGTGCCCAATGGCGAGTGGGAGCTGCTGGAAGCGCGACTGATCCGCAACGTCGTCTTCTACAGCTGCTGTCCGGAGCCGTTCCCCGACTTGACGGTGACGCTCAAGATCCGGCGCAAGATCCTTTATTACATGGTCAATGTCGTCTTGCCCTGCGTGATGATGTCCGTCCTGACCCTGCTCGTCTTCTGCTTGCCTCCGGAATCGGGAGAGAAGATCGCACTTGGCATCACCGTCCTACTGGCCTTCTCCGTCTTCATGCTGGCCATCGCCGAGAAGATGCCAGAAACTTCCGAGTCCATCCCGCTCATCGGTAAGGCACGACGGACGGACAGAGACTCGAGAGAAAGAGGACAAAAACGGAAAGACAGAGAGAGATTAGTCACGCGAAAGTGACGGGCAACCGGCCCAGGGATTTACGGACTTTGGATTCTAATTTGATTTCCAAAGAGGATTCCTTGCCCTTCCTTGCAGACTTCAAAGTAAAGCCTCTTAGGGCATGGTGGTGTATCATTGACGGGCGGGCGAGATGCGACGGAAGACGATCGTCCGCCGAGATCTCTTCCATTGCCCACCGTATTAGCCTTGTCCACATCCTGACTTCTGTCTTCTGCCGCACTCTCCTTCACAAAAACCTGCCGTTATTTACGCCCTAATAAGTTTTCTTCCTCTTTTGGGGACTCCGCTCAAGCTCCCAGTTCTCGGTAAAAGTCGTTTCCAACTGCGCGCGCACCGCTTGTTAGCTAGCCGTATGTGTTGGCACTCGGAGATTGTGAGTGAGCTGATTAACTCGTTATCCTTCTATTTTTTCCCCCTCTCGCTCTCTGTCGACTCTTTTCGCCTTCAACTAATCGCTGCTGCTTGTGAGCCGTGAAAAAAGGTGGCTTCGTTATATCGTCATCACTCTTGTGCCCCACTCCTCTATACCACACCCGCACTCGTTGGTCGAGTTAAATTTTTTTTAAGCTCTATTTTTATGGATGAACTATTATTCGTGTGTATTTATTTTGGGAGCGGCTCCGTATAAAAACCTCGAGCCTCACTCGTCCTCAAATCGCTCCGTCAATTTTTTCCTTTAGCTCGTTAGCGAAGAGGAAGCGCGCAGCTTGTGAGAGATGATGAGCATCATTTTGACGATTCCGTGATCCTTACATTCTCTTGCGCCATTTTTTTCTGGAGGATGGCAAACTACTTTGTTCCGCACATCAGCCGCAGAGGCTGACGAAAATTCTGGCGCTCCTCCTCTTGGTCTGTTGCCGTCTCCGCAGCTAGCGTAATCCATTTACTGACGTAGGTTTTTTCCGAGTAGAGTCTATGGCGCAGACCGGAATGAGAAGAAGAGAGCGGAATATCAAGGGCGGAACCCACATATGGAAGAATGTCTCTCGGGGAGTCGTCGAGATGGTCGACTAGCTTGTGAGACGCTGAGAGCAGGTCTCTTTCGCCGAAAGTATCGCCAAGCCCAGCAGAGCCAAGACGCACAGGTCCGTACAGCAACCACTGCTCACTACTATTAGGCTACTATATTTCCTTCTTGTTTTATTTATATGGCGCTAATCGACGTTGCGTACTCTTTGCACTCTCCCCCTCGCTTCCATTTGGAAGCTCTGTTGAACGACTCTACTCTGCCGGGCAACGACCTCTTGCTGGTTTCTCCGTTCTCGTCTCATTAGCGTAAACACAAAAGTCACGACGACAAAACAAAATCGTCATTTGTTTCCATGCGAGATTGAGAAGGCGCTCGCGTCTAGATATGGCTGCCGACGGAGATTGTGTGCATTCGACGTAAAATCCTTCCAGCCAGCGGATTAGCGTGATTTTGCGCATTCGCACGGCCTCTCTCTCTCTGCAGATCCGTATTTCGATCACGAATCTTCTGCCGGACGGAAAATTTGATCTCTGCAGCGATAGTGCAATTCCAAGCGACAAGGACATCATCTCGAATTCTAAATTAGATCAGTCGAAAGGACAGCCTTTGAAGGAGCCTTCCTTTTCATCTTCTTCTCCTACTGTCGTCTTGTTCCGTGTTTAACATTGCAACACGTGTTGGGGATGGTAAATCACAAAATTCTGTCGAGATCAGTCGACCACGTCAGCGCAAAGGAATATTTACTCTCGAGGTTTTGTTTTAGCGGACGAAATCCACCTTAAAAAAAAAGAGCAGAAGAGAGAAAAAGATATCGATTTTGATCCGAATCAATTGTCAGCCCTATCTTAGTTCTCTAGTAGACTGTAAACGGGAACAAATAGAAGATGAGGGCATGAACGATTCGAGTTATGTTTGGGGCTTGAACCACTTTAATCTGGATAGCATTTTTGTGTTTGTTTGTTGTTGCTGTTGCTGAAGAATCAGCTTTTACGAGGACGATAAATGGGATCGTAGACCCCGGTCAACAAATGCGTCAGCCGCGGCTTCTCTCATGAAGTATTACATTGTTTGGTAGTGCAGTCAACTGATGGATTCGGAGTAAACAGTGTTCGCCACGACGGAGAAAGTCTCAGACATCGGTCTCAGACATAATAGCGTTCGCTATCCCGAGTCTGTAAGAGAGACGTGCTCCTTAGAGGGACTTCACCTTCGACGAGCTTTTGGTTTAAGAGGGGATTCTATTTGACGCCGTCACTTAGTTAATAGACTGGAAAAAGTAAACTCTCTTTTTAGTTGAGCCAATTTTGCCAATCTATCTCTTCCGCGGGACTAAATAAATAAGTGAATGAATGTTTTTGTTTCGAAAAAAAAGGAAAATTTTTTTCGGTGCAGTAATGAGATTGTCCTGAAAGCCAACGTGCCGATGGGTTGATTGGGAGCGCCTGTGTGTATGTATTGACACAAGCACACAAATCAATTGGAAGCACCCTTTGGCTCTTTCGGACTAGAGTCTCCCCTATTCTTCGTGATTTATGTGACGTTCCATCATATCTGGTTTCTCACAATGGACGATATAGTCGGCCGACGGGTTCAACGAAGATATATACTAGTCCGTGGTGCACAGAAATTGATTAGGAAGGCGCCCCGTGATCAGATCCGATGCGTAGCTTGGATATAATTCGGCTTCAAACTGATGATGAAGTCAATTATTGATTTTCCCCTTTTGTATGTTTCTCTTTTTCCTTGTTGATACAGACGGAGAGCGAGGATGATTACGGCGAAGCGATGCTATCTATTAGTGTACCTTCGCCAAGTATACTCCATTCGACGTTGCCAGGAGACTCGACGTCGGCCGAATCGGGTGGCGTTTGCCAGTCTTGCCGACGGAATGCAGCGGCCAGTAGCACTGCTGGCTGCAATAAGCTGCCGCTTCCTGCGTTCAACTCGTTCAACGTGTCGGCTGATCAGGACAGCATGATGCGCTACTTCCTCGACCGGCAAAAGTTCACCGAAGAAGGACAAGCCGTCGTTATCGAGTGGCGCCAACTGGCCGCCGTTGTGGATCGTATCCTCTTCTGGGTGTTTTGTATCATGACCTCCGTCTCATCCGCTCTCTTCCTCATTATCATACCGGGATACAATCGTGGATGGTTCAATCCAAAACCCCTTTGAATTGTGCCCAACATCAATCGATTACGAGCCAGACTTTATATGATGGCGTTATTCATCATCTTATGGGAATTTGATGTCGTCCGACGTTCTCCCTCCAGATTGACATCGACTTTGACGCTGGAATAAAGAGCAACCTTCTTGTATCTTTCTCCCCAAATTTGATCAATGAAGCTTATCCAACCCCACGTCAGGAATGGTGATTTTTCTGTATACAGTGCGTGTGTGTGTGCATTCTTCCTTTGATTTTGAAACTTTTGATCGAAGGACTCGTTGGTGCAACAGAGGACTTTGCCTCTTTCAGTGCTTATGAGCCTATATAGATCCGCCAGATTCTAACAACCACCATAATAGCGCTTGATAGAATAATATTGACAAAACCTAGCTGTATATCTATCTACGTAGTTAATTTGATCGCAAATAATTAAAAAAATTCCTACTTGTACCTTCTACTAATAGAGCCACTAGAGCAACTAATATTACGCATGGGAATGCCATATGGCTTAATTAGTTATTCATATTATTCTCTACGCCTTTGCATGCGTAATGACTAGGCCCCTAAATCAGAAACACAAAATTGGTGAACGGCTGATTTTGGCATTAATCGAGTAGTACGAGTACAAAAAGCAGACAAGTCTACAACAATAAAACAATCCCGACCATTCTCAAAGGTTCATTTTCAAAATGGCGTTAATATAATAATTAATTAAAATTTCACAATTGAATATTTTAAATTTTACACGGCTCGCTCACCAGAAATTAGAAGACGGAAGTACGGGAAGTAGTCCTCTCCACCTCTCCTGATGTAAGCTCGTTGAAAGTTGATACAAAAGACAATCGCGTCCACGTCAACACTCTTGAGTCATGACCGTTGTCACCGTTCATCTCTTCATTCCTTGCTGTTCGGATGTGCGCAAAGCCCCGTATCTCTGTCAGTAAACTGCCAAGTCTTTGATTTTTTTGCGCGATAACTGGCAAATGGAAAACTTTAAGGGTGTACACTATACTGTTTGATGCTACCTGCAAATTTATTTCTCACCTGACTAATGATCGCCTAGTTTTTTGTTATAAAGTACCTTCTCTTAACGGCTTGCGTGATAGAAAATCGAAAATAAAACGTTATATAACTTTTCCCAAAATCATTGTATTGAATACGTGAATGAATGATTGATCAGTACATGAAAATGTCGCGTTTTCACAAATGAATTACCGTTTTACTTGTTAAATCTTCGACTGGCAAACGAACTCGTAGAATCTCTCCGGAGTGATATCATTCCGCTTGATGTGCTGCCAGCATCCAGTATCGCCACCCACAAGCTGCTTGTCGTTGAAGTTGTTTTTAGGCGAAAAACAACTCCCAGGAGAAAATTCCAACTGTGAAATACAGATTGAGAAATATTAGTGCGCACGGGATGAAGAAAGCGAGAGTAGCGCTAAATATGACCCAACGGTGGAAGTTAACCCCTGTAACGGTAAAAGCAAACTTATTGGCCAGGTAGTAGCGGTCGGTAAAGAAATTAGCGATGAAACAGAACAAACTGATCAGGATGATAGGTTGGTAGGTGAAATATCCAATGCAAGTCATAATCATCTGCGTGAGCATTTGAGCGTAGCGGTTACCTATTTCATAGACTACTTGTCTTCGTCTAAATCTTATTTCAGCTTCCAATTTGGTACGCGATGTAAGCCTAAACCAAATCCAATCTATTATGGGGAAAATGAAAGGCAAAACGGTCCATAGTAACATCGTGTTGGCCATTTCAGAGCCTAAACCAGGTCTGCGACCTAGGTTGAAGACTGTACCATCAGCGACCACCCAATGAAACCATTCAATAATGTCCGTGAAATTGAACATTGGCAAAACAATCTCGCAAACAACGTTTATCGCCAGTGTTGAGCAGAATATTCCGATATGCGAATGTTTGATAAGGTCAAGTTTTGATGCTATTCTACAAAAGACAAATGTAAAAACAGGTCGGCATTGCAAGATGAACCATGCTACATATTCCGAGGAATAATGTCTGGCGATTTCAAAAATGCCGGAAGCTAGAGCCAGAGCAACAAGTACATTGACGGTACTTACCTTCAACAAGTAGAGAACGCTCGATTTGCCAAAATCTAACCAATTTCCCTGTTGTTGAGTTGGTACCCATTCCACTCGAAAACAAGAATCAATCAATGGATGATGACGGGCCTTTGCGGCCATTTCTTTAGTTTGGAACGTGAGATACATGGGTGAGTCTACAATTTTGTCTGCAATTTTGTTCTCTATTTTTTCTATTTGTTGCTCGTAATATTCCGTAGCTTTCTTTGGCTTTTGAAAACAACGTTTGATAACAGGTTGTTCATTCGCGGGTATCTTTTTCAAGTTTTTTAATATTTCTTTTTTTAAATCCAATTCTTTAGTTAGATGATCCACACCGCCATATCGAACTTCAGTCAGACCGTGGAGATCTTTTGTAGTAAAAACTTGCATCTGATGGTGATAATTATCCAATGGCGTAATCTTTAGTGTTCGACTTTTGACACTAATGTTGTTTTCGTTGCATCCCAGATGGCAAAAAAAACAGAGAAAATTGATGAAAAGCGCAAGCAACCCTACAATTGTCAGGAAGATATTGATTTTAGAACCGATTACTGCCGGATGAAATATGCTTGTGATACCTAATAGAAGGATTAATGATAACTCAACTCGGAGTAAATCGTAGCTGTCCTTGGAACATTTTTGTTTTAAATAATCGATGTTAAATGGATTCAAGATAAGATCCTTCATATAATCGATGTTAAATAGATTGGAGATCCGATGTTGCGTTCTCTTAAGCCACGAGACCTTGGTTCCATTATGCCCTTCTGTTGTATCAGATGAAAAAATGGGTAGAAAATCCGTCCCCAGAATCTCGAAGAGGCAAAGGGTTAACCAAAGGAAGAGATGGTAGAGCGGGTTTTGCAATATACGCTGCCAAGGAGATTGATTTTCAGATTCCTGGTTTGTCGATCGAAACACTTCGTTTGTTGGTAGACGGCTAAATTGCGATCCTAGTAATCTTTCGATCACGATGTCAGACAATGTCTTGTTCGTTCGGTTGCGAATAGCATCTTTGGAGTTTTTTCCCGTCGATAAATTTACATTTTCTGATAGAACGGTTATCGATTTTTCATTGCTGGAAATGCGGAACGGAGGCTGCCAAGGAGATTGATTTTCAGATTCCTGGTTTGTCGATCGAAACACTTCGTTTGTTGGTAGACGGCTAAATTGCGATCCTAGTAATCTTTCGATCACGATGTCAGACAATGTCTTGTTCGTTCGGTTGCGAATAGCATCTTTGGAGTTTTTTCCCGTCGATAAATTTACATTTTCTGATAGAACGGTTATCGATTTTTCATTGCTGGAAATGCGGAACGGAGGCTGCCAAGGAGATTGATTTTCAGATTCCTGGTTTGTCGATCGAAACACTTCGTTTGTTGGTAGACGGCTAAATTGCGATCCTAGTAATCTTTCGATCACGATGTCAGACAATGTCTTGTTCGTTCGGTTGCGAATAGCATCTTTGGAGTTTTTTCCCGTCGATAAATTTACATTTTCTGATAGAACGGTTATCGATTTTTCATTGCTGGAAATGCGGAACGGAGCAGCAGTAGCAGGGTCGAAAGGTCTCAAGGTTATTGAAGCCATACAAAATATCGGGGTTACTAAAGCCCCGACAAGTGTTATCCACTTTACTGTCAGAAATATTTTGTTTCTCAGCGATATAATCATTTTCGGAGAAATAATCATTGTAATTTTCTGAATAACAACTGTCCCCAGTAATACATACTGGTACACAATATACGAATGGCAACCAAATGTTTCCCTCAAAAATTGTTGTTATAAGATGAAATATTTGCACGAAATGCTTTAATTAAACTCATTGACGTTCTTTAATGTTATTTAATCCTATTTCAATAGTATTTTGTTGTATCCTTGTCGTAAAATGTAACGAAATTATCTATATTGATATCCGTACTTTACCGTACATACTTACTTTCTTCGCTCAACTACACACTTAGAACTCACTGTCGTTTTCTTGACGATAGTCGCATAATAAGTAGTCTACGCTTACTGTTCGTCGAAATTTACCTTTTAATAGGTAGGCTAAGTCAATTATCAAGAATAAAGTTTAAAAACCTTATTTACTTTCGACCTTTCGACCTTAGGTAGCGTTGCTACCTGTCGACAACGACCGAAAGGTGGCGCTTGGCGACCAGCGATTACGAGTTTACGACCGAAAGGCAGCCGGCCGGCCGGGACTCTGCACGTAGTATGAGTACGTCAGAAAGAAATGTCACCAGGTAGCTATACAAGTATTTTATCACTGTCTTTTACTAGTCTAGCTTTAAATCGTACATTTATATTTGTTAGTCCTCCTACAACTTATTTTATTACGACTTATTTTGATAACGTAAATGTCCTCGTCATCTCGTAACGACACGTGGTGGTTTCCTTTCTCATACTGTGTTTTGGTAAAAAAGAAATTGTATTTCCATTAGTATTTTATCATGTTTTACTAACTGGTTTTAGCAAGCAATACTGGGTTTGTTCAAAAATGAAAATTATGTGCTATCGTTAGAACTTATACTTATACTTGGAATATCGTATACTTTATACTTAGAACTGGTAATTCAATGTTGGCATGAATCTCTACTGGCATTAACCTTGTTTTTCAAGATAGCTGTTTAATTGAGAGGGTTACTGTTCTTTGAAACAGTTAGGACAGAATTACTTTAAACTTTGATTATGGACATAAGTAAGCCTGGTTCGATGTTTCCCCCTGTGATGTGCTGTAGCTAGTTCTATGAGCATTAGCATAAGGTTGTTCTTTGCTCTTTGTGAGCTACTGCAAATTCAGGCTAGTCTGCAGAAAGCCATACCTGATTCACTGTTGTGTTCAAACTCGTCCTCAGTAGCAGATGAGACTATTGGATTTCTGTTGTCTGAGTTTACCTTTTGAAGTTTCTTTTGGTCTAAAGATATTACCGGCTTGTTGCGAACTAATTGTATCTCCTAGGAGATATCACTCCAATAAATAATAGCTATTATTTTATTCCTGTAGGTTGGCTTGGAGTTGTGATATTTGCTGTGATGTTTGATAGCCTTCCGTTGCCATCCGGGCATTTCCAAATTTGCAAGTCCGTCATCTCCTTCGGAAAGTCTAGAAACGTCCGCGACGGTGTGTATTACCTTTTATTCTACGTGACATAATGTCAACCTTTGGTGACAAATTTGAATGAATTTGATAAATTTGATCAGTTTGACTATCAAATTCGTTCGATAAATTCATCGTTTTATCAAATTCATTTAAAAAACTCATCGCTTGAATTCGGATTTATCAAATGCGTTCGATAAATTCATTGCTTGAATTCAAATAATTTGATTCTGAATCATCTATTTTTTTTCAAACCTTTTTCTGAAGATATCATACGATTTTCTCATTTTCATAAAAGAGAGGAAAAACTATGCATTTCCACCTACAGTCTCGTATGCTATTCGTCAAGCTTACTGTGAAACATAAATAGCTCTTTTAAACGCATGCCTTTGGCTTGCAATGGTGGTCCAGTGGTTAGCGTGTTACAACCTCCGTACGTGCCGAACCCATTGACTCCCCGAGTTGACGAACAGTTGCCAGGAGTCTATACTTGCGGAAACGTAGGTATAGAACTAACTGCTGGGCATGGGCAATCAGCTCTCGTTGTCGTTACACAAGCAATGCCCTTCCCATTAGATAATAGGAAAATTATCTAAAGAGAGCAAACCTTTTTTAAAATTCCATTTTGACATTATTTCGGAAATTTGTTATTTTGTCTTTTTCAACCACGCTTGACATTTTAACTTCAATATTAACTGGTTTCCTGATATAAATCATAAAATGAAAGTTCTAAAATTATTCAAAAGTCAAATAATCGCAAACCTTTGTACAGAAACCTAGCTAGATGCGCTAGTCCTCGCTTGTTACGAGTTCGATTCCGAGTGAAGTGAAAAACATTTTACCGATATTATTAGTTCCTATGGATGGATATTCGAAATCAACTAGTATGTGTGAGTAATTTGAGATACCTTTCGATTTTTGCTAAACGTGTAATTTTAGGGGATTTCTAAAAATAATTGCTGCCTGTAGTGTTAACAACGACTGAAAGGTAGCGGCTGAAGGCCGAACCCGACAGGCGGCAGGGCAAGTTACGTCAGCGTGTTGTCGGTCGGGGTACCGTCGGTACTCGGTATTGTGTTCATTTCTAAGACGAAATCGGTACGGGCATCACCCGTGCAAATTCGTTTGCTATCCTTGAATTCTCATTTGACGACGTTCTGCCACACCTAAATGTATAGGAAGTTCGAAGTTGGAAATGGGATTTCTATGTGAGACTACCGGATGATAGGTAATAATTATGTTTTAGTCGAGAGACTTGGTAAATTCGAAATTGTTGGTAAAAAGGTGCTTGTCACGTGGCTACCGCTGCTCTCTGATTTCCAACTTATTGCATGTTATTGGTGTCTTCGTTCTTTTTATAGTCGTTTTAGTGTAACGTCGATTTGTTACTTGATATGCATGTAATATCATTTGCAATAATTTTGTTTTGAAGTTTTAAAGTGCTATTCGGCCTAAAACTTTAAGCCTAATGGACAAGCATGCTGCAATAGTTACCTTTGTTTCAATTTTCTTTTTTCAGGGTATTCAACAAATTCTTAAAGTCGGAATTAGAATTTCAACACAATAAAGACTTCAAATTTATTTACGTATCATATTACCACAATGTTAGCGACCTACTTGAAACTTTGTGAATTCAGCTGTAAAAATTAACTTTAGCTGATGTAAAGTATAGATCTATCCTTTGTGAAAGGCAGCAACCAGCAGGGTATAGACATGCCAATGGTCGACAAATTGGTAAGTTATTACATGTTGCCTAACCATGATGAGGAAAATAATTATTTGTGACTGTTTTTTTTATAGTGTCCCGTCTGGAAGCTCCGCTCGACGCAGAGAAAACTATGGAGCTGGGCCATCACATTCTCAAAGCTCCTTTCTACAAAAGCTGCGGCCCAGGGATGGCCATTCCACCACGTGATCTCCAGGCCGTCTGGATGGCGCTGAGCGCTGACGATGTCTTGTCCTCTGTCGGATCCATCTGTCGAAACCTCTTCATTCCCAACGTCAAGGTAACAATATTATTGATTTCTGAATTTGATGGAGCAACTTTTTATAACTTTCTTTTCATGTCGACTAGGTATTCCGGTTGCTCCTTATTGGCGGCGCTTCCGCTGACCATATAACTGAAGTGCGAGGCTCCAATGGTCTGCCTTGATGCCCAGGAAGGTCTCACCGAAATGGTCTCGCTGAAATTCGGAGCCAATTGTAACGTTACAACCAACAATGTAGTCTCTGCTCTGCCATTGGCGGCCGCATGCTGGTCCAACAAGGTGTCCAGCTCTGTCAAGTGGATAACGGTTCTGAGGACCGCTGCTGCCGCATCCTCATTCGCCACGGTGCCAGCCCCGCCGTTGCTAGTCTAACGGTATGCGTATAATTATGCATTTATATGCATTTGTAAAATCCGAATGACTGTAGAATTCATGTGACGTTAATATTCTTTTTTAGCATGTGACGCCATTGATTTGCGCCGTACCAGAGGGACACTGGGAGGTGGCAGAATCTCTTCTCTGATTGGTGGCTTCAGTCGACCAGATGGACGGAGTAGATCGTACTGCCTTGATGGTGGCGGCCGTGGAAGGTCATTTAGGAGTTATGGAGCTCTTGCTTGCCAAAGGTCGGTATACTATAGTAGTATAGTACGAGACTTTAAACAATTATCTAATTTCCATTTTGTTTGTTTTTTTCACAGGTGCGGATGTAAAGTTTACTGTACAACTTTACAATCCTTCTTTGTCAGTCTTCTTTAAAAGAAGACTGACAAAGAAGGATTGACGGTTCTGAGCTGGGCGTGTCAACAGGGTCATCGCCATGCCGTTGTAACGCTGCTGGATAAAGGATCCAACGTCAATGCAGCAGATATAAAGAATGGGCGTACGCCACTGGATTTTGCCGCTACTTGCTCTGTCGTTGAAATCGTCCAGGTAAGAGTCTCTGCTACATGTCTCTTTTTAAAAACAAATTTTGACGCTTTGGTTTGAATTCCATAGATTCTCTTAGAGAAGTTGTTATTTCGGAGTATCTTGGAGCACGGTATGAGGCTGCTGGATCGAGCCATTAGCTGTCGAAACACGCCCGTTTTACAGGTGTTTTTGCGATGGGGTGTTCAATTGGGACCTGCAACTTGGGATGTTGCTGCCGGCAAACACGATGTCATGTAATTTATGTTTAAGTTTTGAAAAATATTTTAAATATTTCGTTGCAGATATTTCTGATATTGTGATATAGTGGTATAGGTTGTTCTTGTTGGGCAAACCATTGGATGACGGAAATATCTTATATATAAAAACACGACTACTTTAGGATTTGACTTAAATGTTTCTTTTTGTTGTTTTGTTTTGTATAACTTGTATACATATGCATCGGAAATAAAAACAATTTAAAAAAAAGCAGCCTGTACCGGACGGTCTTTTTATTAATTTTAATATGAAACGCAAACGGGTACAGATTCGTTAATATATGGTTATAATAGATGAACGATCAGAGCCGATAAATCTCTAGAAGAGATCATCGTTATTCATCATTTCGTTCAGAGCCAAACGTCGCTCGGTACGGCCCGTACCGCCCAACGAGTGGCATGGCTAAGAGAAGCCGGAAAGAGAGAAGAGTGATGCCCACTCCGTAATCTATCGAATGGGGTCGGGCCAGTTATTCAGGGATGCGATTGAATCTAGTCGGGCGCTTGGCTGTATTCACCCTTTCGAAACAGAGCCCATCCCTACCTCCTGCATTGCGGGTATCAGGACCGGAAGTGGAAGGATGAAAGGTTACAGGTAGAATCTACACTTAGCTGCAACACCTGAGTGTAGTGCAGGTTTGCAACACCTGAAACAGAAAAAGAAGGGATAATGTTGGTTAATTTTGTTTGAAGGCGATAGATAATCATATCATAACACACCTAGTCATGTCGCAATGCTGCTGGTGGCACTCGAATTTATCTACTCTTTAGAAGTCTATCCCTCCTTTTGTGGATGATTTTCTCCTACTGCCCTTCAGGAATTATTTCACGATGCGTAGTTGATTATTTCGGATTAACCTGAACAAAAATTCTAACATAAAAGCTATCTACCGTAAGAACGAACAAAAGTGTGAAGCAGACGTACTGTTTAAATGTCATGTCTTGAAACAAAAACAGCCAAAATGTTTGAAATTCCCTTCAGTTTTTCCTTCATGTTTTATAGTTGTCCATCTCACTTGATCTTCTTGGCTTAAAGTTTCTCAATTTATCAGCTGTAGCCTAGAGAAATAAGATTTTGTTATTTTTACAGTGTATAGCCTCAAGTAGCCTCAATGTACAGCGGAATGGAAAGAAATATAATGGAAGACATGTCTTCCATCAGACTTATTGAATGTACCCAGTACCCATTCAATAAAAAATAAGTTTTCAAATTAACAATTTGGTCCAGCCAACAACAAAAAAACTCCAACTCTACAAAATACATGTATATATTTTTTGGTATTACCCTTCAAGCAATTATGAAACATCATGATTTGGCTCGATTCATGTAACCAACACTAAATGAATTGTCAATGCTACAATAAAGAGTAAGTCACATATTTCAAAATGCTTTCTAACTTACGTATGGCGAATCCCAGCTTCAAAATTCAAACTGAGATTATAATTTCTACCATTTCAAATTTTCAACCACCTGAGACTGATCGAGACTCAAAGAGACTAACAAATAACAATGTCTCTCATTAAAGATGGATACAAATTTTCTTAAAACTCCTTGAAAGTTACTTAGTCTCTAGTCAAAACCCTTTTGAACTAATTAAACCTAACTAAAATTTAAGAAATTGAATTGAAATAATTACCATACAAAATCCGTACGTCGTGCAAGAGCAAGCCTGACTGCCTGACAGCCTGAGATAACAACAATACACTGTTGAGCGATTTAGGATTGCTGGATTGGTTACTTTTACTTGTCATCAGCACATGGGCTGCGGCTGCCCTGCCGTTGATGACATGTAAACAATCACAATCCTAACTAAATCGCGCAACAGTGTATTGTTGTTCTTTCTGCATCTTGCATGACGTACCATGTACGGGTACGGAATTTGAATTGTAACTATTTCAGTTCCTTAAATTTTAGTATAGCTTAATTAATTTGATAAGAGTTTTAATAGAGACTAAGTAACTATCAAATGAAGGAGTTCTAAGAATAATTGAGTGAATAAGGAGACATTGCGACTGACTCTTTGTGGTCAGTTACTTGAAAGCAATAATAAATCTCACTTCAATGAAGCTGTGATTTGTCGTACGTTATTAAAGCTAGAAAGAATTGTAACATAGATGTGTAACTCCTTATTCCAGCATTGCTTTATTTAGGATGTGTTATACGAGTCAGTTCACATAATGATGTTTCATAGTTGCCTTTAAAGGGTAATACCAAACATAGCAAGTTTTTAATTGTTGTGTTAACTAGAACTGTTTAAATGAATTAATTTTCCTTGAATGTCTTCCACCTAAACTTAAGAGGCTCTATACTGTCACTCTGAGACAACTGGAGACAACACATCTGGTGACAGTAATTCCGTCAACCACCAATTTCCTTTTGCCTGCTGGACTAGGGATGATGTGAATGTGTGTGAATGCTTGCTTTAGTGACTCTATGTATACATTAAGATTTTAGAACTGGCTAGATTGTATTCGGATTGACTAATATCTTTTCTTCTAATGTTTCAAGTATCGCCAACCTGAACCACCGTGGTGCTATCGTAGCTGCTTGTGTCATCAACTCATCATCTGTGAAGTTACTGCACATAGCGGGACTACCTCCGACCACTCCAACTTGCCAAGTATAATTTAATCCTTAATTAGACGATGAACACATGTAAAAGTAAAAACCGGAAGTGGACCGGAAGTAAGAAAAGCAAGTCGTACAGCAAAAAGATGGACAGAATCGGATTCCTCGTCAAATTCTGAGCTAGAATATGGTGTTTTTATCAACTTTTGGAACATGTCGAAAATCGAGAATTTAAGAAGTCTAAAGACTTCAAAAATTTGCGATTTGGTCAATCTCTCAGATTTAAATAATAACACATTATTCTTGCTCAGAAAAGTGCGCTGATTCCGAATATCTACTTTGTTTTGAGATTGAAGCAGTATTTCCCACTTCCGGTTTATTTCCGGTCTACGAAAATGTGCTCCCTCTACTTCATTCCATGATTAACAGTTTATATATTTGTTTTCCAGGTGATTGCTGGTACCAATGCGATGAATACGTGACTGAAGAACCATTTTGGGAGCGATATGACTAGGTAAGCGCTGAAACTTGCGATTTGTTTTAATTACTGATTAACTAACATTTGGCCTTTGGTGTTTCAGATGTCGCAAACCTGCACTACACTCAGACGTTGCAACCAAGTGTAGATTCTACCTGTAACCTTCTATCCTACCACTTCCGATCCTCATACCCGCAATGCAGGTGGTAGGGATGGGCTCTGTTTCGAAAGGGTGAATACAGCCAAGGTGTAAACAACCATGCATCTCAGTGAGCGACATCTCTATGCATACCGCTGCTAGCTACCAGTAGGCTTTAGCAGGTATTTATTTTATATATTGCGTAAGTTAGAATATAAACATTTTCAATTTGAATATTGACAATTCACTATGAACAAACTTTCTTTCTTTTACTTGTCGGGTGATCCTTGCCGATGCCAAGCTGATACAACACGGCGTTGCACCAAATGTGAAGTAGCAGAAGAGTCATCATTGTTTTTCTTTACTCATGCAATATACTCGGACGGCGACTGATGCTCCAACTTGCATCAGTCGATGTCAATTATGTGATCAGCAGGTGGTAGGGATGGGCTCTGTCTCGAAAGGGTGAATACAGCCAAGCGCCCGACTAGGTTCAATCGCATCCCCTAAGAACTGGCCCCAACCGTCACTCTTCTCTCTTTCCGGCTTCTCTTAGCCACGCCACTCGTTGGGCGGTACGGGCCGTACCGAGCGACGTTTGGCTCTGAACGAAATGATGAATAACGATGATCTCTTCTAGAGATTATCTTCTCTGATCGTTCTAATTTGAAACATTGATGTGTATCAATGCCTACTGACCCTAAAATATATTTATGGTGAAACCAAAATATTTTGGAGTTATTTTGTTTCGAGCACTCGACATTTGCCAACCACCTTGTGCGGCAGTGTTAAATGTAATGCATTGTTAATTCCGAGTTACTAGATGAGGGTTCGAACCTCTGGTATTTTACGTCACACCTCGACGCGTTCAATTTCAAGTGATTATTCGAGGATTCGAACCTCTGACCTTAAGCGTCACATATCGACGCGTTGCCGCATGGCTATCACTGACATATCTATGATGAATTACTATTATGTATGTATATACAGATGGATAACACTCCTCGATTTTTTAAAAACTTCCACAACTTCTTTTTAGAGTGACTGCTGCTGATATCTGCAGCGTGAACTGAAAGTTGTTGAATGGGGATTCGAACCACCAACTTTTCGCGTCATTTCCCGACGCTTTACCACGCTGCTACCGCTGAGGTACTACACTTGAAAATTTTTGATAAATTTCCATTCAACGCTCGAGCTAACCGAGTGGAGTTTTTAGGGTATTCACATTTGCAAAGACAAACAAATACAAGTTTATGCTTAGTTTCAATTAATACCATTTGAATATTCAATAGATTTAGATTTTGGAACAACTGTATTTCAAAACCTTACTTATTGACTTTTTAAATGTCAAATCGCCACAAATCTCCAAGCTGTTATATCATATCGCCGGCAATTCCAAGTACAATTCATAATCTCCCAGAACGTACGTATTATCTAATACATCTGAGTACAAACTGCGGCTGAAAACTGCGCGCAGTCGCGCAAGGCTTTGGCTTTCACTCGGCAAAGAGAAGCATCAAGTTTACCAAAGTTCCGTAAGATGTCACCGTGCTGTCATGTCGATCAAATGGTAAATAGTTGAGCAAAAAGAACAACATCTGCAGTCTGTTTCTGCAACCTTCGTTAGCTTAATTCTGTCAAACTGCTTGAATTAGGCGTCAAAGAGATTCATTCAACGGTAAAAAATCACGTAAATCTAAAACCCATCATTTGTAAAAGCATATCTCTCAATGTTTCAGACCTTATCTACTGTTTCGTTAGTACACATCATCACACTCGATCAATACAGTGGAAAACAGAAATGGCCACGATCGGTTTACGGCAACTGATGAATTTATCCGGGAAAAGCCTTGTTCGCAATGGCATTCAAGCCAGAAATCTTGTTACTACTGAAACTGGAGCAATCCTGGAAGTACCCCAGAAAAAGGGAATAAGGGGTTTTGCAGGTGTGGCAATTACCGTTACCACAGGGATAACTATTGGTTCACTTATCAGTAAGGATGTTGCTAGTTTTCTTGAAGAAAATGACCTATTTGTACCATCTGATGATGATGATGATTAACAGTCATCATGTTTAATGTCCTTGATTGTTATTAGCTAGGAAACTGTACATGTTTAGCTTCAACTCTTAAGTTTGTTTAGTCTAGTTCCCATTTTGTCATGATTTTGTTGCAATATTATTGTAATTAAAAGCAAAACCTATACACTTTCAAAGCCAAAGCACGCTATTATGCTTACAAAATCAAACAGGGAGTTTCCAGGTTGACCAGCCGTGGAAGCACTTAGTGAAGCGTTTAGTCTCTTTGAATTTCAGGGTTAGAAACAACTGTCGTGGTCGTTGAGGTTGTTGGACTCGTAAATGTTGCATATATACCTAAGTTGAAAAAAACAACAAACAGATATAAATATAGGGGCAAAACATACCTAACATAACTAAATTTCAACTTACTTGTACTGCTTTGTAGGTAAGTTTAACCTCTACCTCTGAACTTCTTGAACCAAGCCAGAGGAACACTTGATCACCATTATCTAGCAGCATATTATCTTCGTCTGCAAGATCGTCCTGTAGTGCAAACGGTTATAGCGTACAAAAACGTGGGCAGAAACTTAATTTGAATTTACGAACCTGACAAAAGTCTGAGCACTTTTCCGAGACGGCAAAGTACCCTCGTTCGTTGGAACATCGGAAAAGTCTGGCATAGTCCAGAAAATCGGCTTGAGTGTCATAGGGCTTACGCTCTCCCAAGCCGACCCAGAAGAAATTGTCAGGTTCTTCCCCTTCATTTAGCACCTGAAGACTGAACCTCTCCTGTGGCGGGAAAAAAAATTTCGGTTAAAGCTGGGGGGAGTTAAACCAGAACCAAAATCCGGGGAAGTTGTTTTGAAAAATTGAGACTATCTAACATGCGTTTCATTCGATTAATATTGTAATCACGGCCGTAGATTCGATCCCATGCAGTCGAGAACGATTTTTCTGTGAAGCGTTGACGATCCTAGAAAGTTCTAAAAGCTAACGACAAGCCACGCGTAAAGGTTCAAACTGGTTGGAAGTATTTTGTCTTTACACTCGTTTGGGATTGAATGGTGAGTTGACCCTGGCTGGCTGATCGAGGCTTCGTCAAAGTACCAAGTGTAAGTCGCCCCGAAACGATCGTGTCTCCTGCATTTTTCTAAAGCTCTTTCAAATTAATCACATGACATTTCCCTTTACCAACGCACAACCAGAAACATCATGGACAACAAAACGTTGATTCGATATTCCAATTTTGGAGGAGATCAATAATGAAATGGAATAAATCAAATTAAATGTTCTTCTTACCCCATCATACATCTCCCGTGCAATCTCCTCCGTGATCCGAGCTTCTTCTGGATCAGCTTTACTTCCAACCCAAACATAGACAATTCCACTGCGATCCTCCTTATCAAAAGGCACTTTCAATATGTAGCTGGAAAAGAAATTTTTTTTGAAATGTAAAACACCAATATATACTGGACGAAATTATTACGCCATACCAGAAACAAGAGTTTAGTAACGAAGAATCCGTCTGTATTTGGATGCACCTGGTGCAAAGCGTTGAACCGGAGCTTCGGACCTGGAAAAACTCTGTAGGAGCAGTCCAGTCATCTCCTCTGATCTGTTTTCGCTTCCCTCGATGAATTACAAATTTGCGGTGAAAATGTGCTAAAAACTTTAAATTCTCTTGCTGTTGCCTTGTCCGCACCACCTGATTTGAAAAGGTTAGCTGTATACTTGTAAGACTACTTATTTGATTATGGAAAGTACTTCGAGTTTACTGCCGAAAAGAGATTCGAATTTTTTCTGCAAGCTGAACGTAAAAGTAAGCCACCCCATATCCGAGGCATCTCTTCCCTGCCAAAAATAGACGACGCATTGAAAATCATCCTGAGGGTCGTCGTCTTCATTCTTTGCATCGGGCTCGACTTCGGTAGCTGGAATCCAGTAACGGCATAGGAAGACGTAGCAATCACCACTGTAAAAATGACCCATATCTTCCTCGGGCAATCGAACGAATTTTTTATTTTCCAAAACAAAAGCTTCCATTGCCTAAATATGTTCAGTTAAAGATTATTTTTAAATGTCCTTCAAAAAGACGGCGTTTTTGTGTTACCTCAAGGTCTTCATTCCAGTCGTCCGCCAGTTGCTGCGCCTCAGCAGGAGACATGGGCGGTTGCCTTGGGGTGAATAGGGCGGAAATATCAACCTGCAGTAACAAAAAATTGGAATTAGGTTATCTGGACTGCAAACAAAATTAAAAAGCTTAAAATCAATAACTATTTATTACAAACATAAAGAAAACGAATATTAAGGCAGAAAAATCTTGAAAAAAGACGAGGTCCCACCGAGATTTGAACTCGGATTGCCAGATTCAGAGTCTGGAGTGCTAACCATTACACCATGGGACCTTGTACTAATACAAAATTTCTAAGAGATATAACAAGATTCACCTTGGTTTCTTGTTCTGACGCCCATTTGTTAAGGTCAGCACCCGTCTTCCGAACTGAATCGGCAGTTCGCGTAAAATCGACAGCAATGACATCATTCCAACCGGCAAACTTGGTTTTGAAAATCATGGGCTCAGTCCCTGAGTGAAAATATGATGTAAAAGCAGCATGGCAAATAATACTAAAGCTAAAAAAAAATACCTTCTGAAATTTTTGTCACAACTGCAAAGCTGGGCCGAGCAATAAGTGCTGTAAGTTCATGCGCCAGCTTTAGAGCGGCCGCTCGTACAAGGCGGGTTGATTGTTTACCAATCCATATGAAAACTTCACCAAGACAATCAATCAAATAGACACCATTCGCTTCGAGCAACTTGTGCTCTAGTTTTCCTCGCGTAGTAAGCTCGACCTGAACAATCAAATGCCGTTGACAGTACATCCTTTGGAATCCGAATTCATTCATTAAATTTACCTGAGGTAGTTCCAAATATCCCATGCCAAGTCCTACGCGATACAACTTGGCGGCAAATGGAATAAAGTCCTGTGGTACGTGTTCCCGGATGACAAGTGGACGCCGGAAGTTTTCCACGTCAGACGACAAAATTTCCCACCAGTCGTCACTCTCTTTCCCTTGGGCGCAAACAATAATATCAGCTGTGCCTTTACGTTCTTCTTTGTTGATCTTTTCGGCTAGTAGGCGAGTTTTAGACCTGTCAAGAAACGTTTAAAATATTTCAGTTCATACTAGATAGTTTTTTCTATTTTCCTTTGCCAAAATATACCTGAGAGTATTCTTAGATTTGAGTCCAGTCCACACAAACATCTTTTTCCCAGCATCCAAAAGAAAAACGTGACGTGGATCGAGCTCTTCTGGATGGACTGCAACGGGCTCGAGATGGATCGATGGACCTGCTGCGTGGATTCGGTATAGCCGTGGAGGATTCTCTACCTCATCAACTGTGTAGAAACCGGAAGCAGTACGACCTCCTTCTAAGTAAACGAGATCCCCATCGAACATGGCGATAAATTCTGGAGCTTCGTCCGCTTGTTCTTCTCGAATTGTTCGGCATTGCGCTCCCAAAAAGTTTCGGAGATTAACGGCATGAATGGCCGCACATGCCTTTTTGTCCAACTGCAAAAAAAAAAAAAAGAATAAACCGAGATCAATAACCCTGTTCCTGCATGAGCTCATATTTGTTGACGAGCAACGTGACGCTCTATTTGTAGGAGTAACTTTCGGGATATGAATAGTAGACAGCATTCCCTGTTATTGACAATGCGCAAATGTTGACATACAGTCCAGGGCGTCTTCTAGAGAATACTTGCGAATTTTAGCAAACACAGAAAAATGGGCGTGTTGACTAGCTGCCAACAGTACTTGAAAAATGAGAAAAAAGGAGCGGAGAGAGTACTAACGTAGGGAAAAAAATAGCCGGACAGACCAAAAACGCACAATTCGTTGGCATCAGTCCAGTTGCTAATCTAATAGTTAAGAGTAGCAAAAAAAAAAACTCAACGCGGAAGTCGTTGACACGGGAAATTGTAACAGTGGTTGGCAGGATTTCATGGCTGACTAAAGCAAGCAATCACTTTCGTAACAGCAAAAGAAAAATCTTATCCTACGTGACTAGAACCTTGTAAGAACTGAAGGGCAGAAGGGGATAGCATACAACAAGTATGTTGTATGTACTTAACGTCCTATTGTATTACTGAAGACCCATTATTTTAAGTAGGTAGTATGGTTTTGAATAGGGTTCAAGATTACCGTGGCCTTTTCTCCGATCCAAAAGGAAATTTTCCAACTGAGTGATCCGCTCTCGTCGACAAACGTTTTAAGTACAATGTAACAATCAGCTTCGTAGAATTTTCCGTGGACGGATTCGTCAACTTGACAAGGAAGAAAGTTCTCAATTTCCCAAATAGTCAATCCAGGAATCTGACCGACGTCTTCCTCAAAGAATTCAGAGTAATCGAGCGTCGGTTTCTCCAAGGACTCTACCCATTTTCTTGGCCTGTATAAATAACAATACATTATAAGACACCTTGGAAACACTAAATTTGAAATTTAAATTACTTGAGAGATTCAGCCTTTAATTCTTCCCACGTCTTGTGATTCTTATCCTTGGCAACGTCTTTTAAACCCTATAAAAATGCATTTAATTAATTCTATGCAGCAGTCAATGGAATAGGTCTTACTTTCAGAATTTTTGCTTGATCTTGATCTGCTTCTTCTTGTTGATGTCTTCCACGCCGGCCTCTTTTGCGAACATTGTCTTTATCTTAAATAATAACCGAGTCGTTATTAACATCTTCAAAATTCTAAATAGATGTAAGTGGAGATGATTTACCAAGTGATGTATTACTCCCTGCGTCCAAAGAAGACTGTTTTGAAAGTGTTCCCGATTCTTGAGGTGTCGACAACGCCACGGTTCCTGCCGCGCTTGCCAACCTCAACTGATGTTGTAAGGAAAAGTCGATGTTGTAGTAGGCGTTTGATAGAGCCTGGGGATTAGGTTTGGGTGGGGCTTTAAAATCAGGATTGCCTCGGGTTTCAATTGATTCCAGTTTAGGAAGATATTGAATTCCTTTGGGTAAAGCTCGCAGTCGATTATTGATGAGGATAAGCTTTTTTAACGTGAGGCATTTTGTAAATGAATCTGGGATGGTCTCTAATTTGTTGTCTGACGCAGAAAATACTTCAAGCGCAGGTAAGCGCCCCAACTCAGCGGGTAAGCAATCGCCTTCGAAATTGTTTGAATCTAGGTACAGTCGACGAAGACACGTCAACAAGCAAATAGAGGCTGGTAGAGACCGCAGCTGATTTCTGCTTAAGTTTACTGTCTCAAGTTTGGACCACAAGTCTGTAAAATGAAATAAAAAGATATGTTTGAATGATGTGGTATTGCTTGAACCACCTTCCTCACCATACCAATGGCTGAATGAAGTTCTGTCATGACATTATTGCTCATGTTGAGCCTTCTCAATGTTGGAAGCACAAAAAGCCCATCAGGTATTCTAGAGAGACCATTCTGTGAAAGGTCCACTTCATTGACATCAAGTAAGGCTTCCAGGGAAGATGGGATGTTTAAAACACTCCTTTGAGTATCCCGAACCTGCAGGCTTCTCAAGGCTGTTAATGAAGGCAGTTGCCTCATTTGATAGTTTCCCATTGGGTTTCCATTGAGAATCAATGTCTGTAAGTTAACTAATCTTCTGGTTTGAGGAGGTAGAGTTTCAAGGCGGTTTTGGCTCAAATCCAAGAAGAGCAAATCCGTTAATTGAACAAATAGTTGGCTGGGTATTGCTTCGATACTGGAACAAATAAAAAATTGGCACTTGTATTTTGGCACTTGGTAAAATGTGACTTTGGCATTACTTGTTGTGGCTGAGGTTGAGGACAAGTAGAGATTTTGCTCTTTCTAGTCCATCAGGGACTTGTCTCAGGTTGTTGTGACTGAGATCAAGAGTGGTGAGCTCTTCAACTCGGAAAATATCTTGGGGTAAGCTTGAGCTCCTCAAGCTGTTGTAACGTAGGTTAAGGGAGCGTAAACACGGGAGAGTAGTCACTTCACCATACACTTTGTCAAGTTTGTTTCTCTTCAAGCTCAAATGTTCCTACATTCAACAATGTTTGTAGTTGCAACAGGTTTATTATTCTAAAATGCCAAAGAATGTACCAATTTTTGAAGCTTTCCCAGCTCTTCTGGAGCCTCTGTTAAGCCTGTCTGATCAAGTTTCAGCCACCGCAGGCCGACCATTTCGCTAATACTCTCAGGAAAATTCCCATTCTGTTGACAGAAGAAGAAAACAAATGTTACACTTTTGGTCGTATTTTATTGAAAGTACGCCACGGAAAATGCTTAAAATTATTTCAACAAGGGCGCAGTTTTGTTAAATTTGTTAAAATAATAAAATTAAGAATTTGGCTCACAAACTCACCTTGAAATCATAATTACTAAAATCTATCCCACGAACGAAAGGGAGTACACCGGTGGACGCCATTGTTGTTTTGATGTTGTGGTTCCTCTTCTATCATTTCGTGGAAGTGGAAGGTGGAATGGTTAACCATAAAACTCACCTCAAGGCGGGAATCATGATAATTTGAGTACTTGACTATACGTTGTACAGCGATGGGATTAGACGCCTTGTATTAATTTTTTAGTACCTAGTTTGGTCGTCGCGTTAGTATCAGATAACATTTGCGCCAATACGACTGTTGCCGAGGCGTCAAGGGATTAGCATAGGTATTGTCAGTTAATTTGAAAGCGTGATAATTATAAACGTCGGTGAGAATCAAGTGAGTTACCTATAATAATCATTAGCGATCAAAAAAGGATAAAAACGTGTAAAAGGAGAAAGGAGAACTTTGGAATCATAATCATATCAGTGATATCAGTGATATCAATTATTAATCTCACATATGATTTTTTGTTACGCTATGACCTTACGGCTTACTGTATCATCGCAAATTTTATTTCGCTGGAATAAAATATTGTTTGAAGGAAAGACGAACTCTTGTTTTGCCCACTTTACGATTGTTTTAAGAGCTGATTTTATGCGCAAGAAACGTTGTCTATCGATCAAATTGAGAAATATGAGCATCAGTAAGGCTGAACGATTCTTAACGTCTGTAAACGACCTTAAAAAACCACAAAGATCGCGCGGTGGAATAACAACGCCGGAAATTTGAACGATATCACATTGTCATGCCTCATTTCTCAGCGAGCGGCTGCGCACCCGCGAGCAACTGCCAGTTCATTTCAGAATTTCTGAATCCTTTGAAGGTTTCTCATTTGGGTCGCCAATCGTTCTTCCATCACTCAGTTGTCCAAGGGTCGATTTAATGAGGGACCATAACGAAAGAAAAATATTCTATTCTACCGATTAACCACGTTCCATCTTCCATTTCCACGAAATATCTCCTTGGTCAATCGATCATTAACTTCCAAGGATCGATTGGTTCTTCAACTCGGGGTTCGGGCCAACAACGCATGCCCATCGTGAGCCACTGTACGGGATAACTTGTAGCCCCTAAGAATCTCCCTGCAGTCTTTCGGCAGTATCACGTGCACAAAGTCGTCAACAAAGCTCTTTCAGGGCCGACTCAACACTTGGGACTCGGCAGTGATCCAACAAAAACATAAAGCTAAATTACTTAGGGCTCTGTTCGACGGCGAACGGAGATTTGGTGAGTTGAAAACTGTACCCTACCACTTCCATATTAATTTCTCCCGTTCCGAAGCCCCTATAATATTTCTCTCTTTGGAAATGTTCTTTGTTGTTCAACTCCCAGAGCTAAATCGGGAGCGCATGCGTCGAAGAGTGTGAAAAGATCCAACGATCTCCTGCTCTCTCTCTCTTACTTCTCAGTCTATCATACATGTAAATAAATTAGCCCCATCTTACGTAGTTCACACCGAAGTTCTAAAATAACCTCATCATGTTTAAAAGCTATTAGATTGATCTGATCGATTGTCTAGTGTGTAGAAACTCGGCGCGAATCAGCAGCAAATTGAAATTCAGTCACGTTTGGAATCGAATAATGACAACATATTCCCAAGTAGACGCAAGGATTTTCCTTGTCGGATTCGTCATTATTGAATTTTTCGAGATTTTACGAGTTTTCGCGCGGCCTTGTGAATGACGTTTTGTTTACAAATAAAGGGGTGGGTATTGCGTCAATACCCGAACGTTTGATCCCGTGCTGGCTTGGTCAATATAGCTCTGACTAATGGTTGTCGGATTACTCGACCGGGTTTCGCCACAAGTTTCTTGACAATTTGAGAGTACGAACGACAGAATGGCGTTGTTGTTTTGACGCGCTAGAAACACACAATATCAAGTAACATAAAAGTAGCGACGTTTAGAAGAAGTCTACCTAACGTTAAACAAAGAAACGTTAAAATGTAAAAGGGGTGAAAATGTAGGTAAATTGGTTCTGATGGAACGTTTATCTATTCATTCATCTTTTAGTATAAACTTCGTTGCGATAAAGTGTTGGCAAGATAAAAGAAAGAAGGTACGGCAGACGTTGGAGCACCAATGGGATTAAAACTAGGAGATGCCTCTTTGAAGATCAAAGTGCGCTGAATTCTTTGATTTAGGCAGACAGACTTTTCGGTTGCCATACAGGAAACTCTCGGCACTTGCACCGAAACTTGCAGCGGAAGGACCGCGACTGTTTATCCGCAATGCGGTCGCCCAACTTTGGCGCACTCACGCCATCAGCGCTTTCCATTTTTGCACAACTCACCAGAAAATAAGGCGGGAAGAAAAATGGATGCGACACTGACAAGAAAAATCTCTTTCTAGCTCAATCTTCTTCTACTGCAAGTGTCAGGGAAACATAGCGCGGGATATGGAAACTGCTTGTCGCGTAAAGTGCTACTCCCATGACCTATATGCATCACGAACGTCGTGCAATGCCCGACAACCGACGCAGCATGTATCCGAGTGACGGAGCCAGACTTTTATAGATATGGACTGAAATGAATGATTGACCACTATCATATGCTGTTGCCGTGTTTGTTCGTTACACTTGAGCGCCGTAAGAGAGAACTTTGCGATCTGTCTGATCCACTAGGATTAACTCGTAACCCAAAGGTTGTTTCAAGTAAAAATGTTGTGCTGCTAGACGTGTTAAGGACTATGGTCCCGACAGTGTGATATAATCTGAATCGTTTTGCTTGGTTTTGGTGAAATTTTTCAATTTTATTGGAATTCTTCATTTGGAATGTAGGCCACCAATGCACCGACGCATGGCCAAACTTGAGTCGCCGCTCCGAGAGTCATCGCCATCAGCAATCGTCCGCAAGAGTCGCTCGGGGAGGAACCGCATTGAAGCCTTTTGGGTCCCTAACAAGACGCGGGAGTCTTTAGTCTCGATGAGAAAACAACCCGATCACTGGCGGACACAGCTCAGGAGCCGGTCAGATCGTCGGCAGCCGTCGCCCGAGTCGTCACGACGTATTTTCGGGCCGGACAACGAAACGTGTCAAAGGATTCATCTAGAAACAACGATCCGATTTTAAGATCGCGACGCTTTTAGTGCAATATCCTTCTCGTCCTTTTTCTCATCTTCTCCCTTTTTACCCCAATTTCGTCTTCTTCTTCTTCTTCTCCATTTGTATTTTTCTTAAATACCAAATATTTCTCGCCCAATTTGTACGTGTGTACATACACTCATGCACTGTGAATCGAACAAATCGCCAACGTCCACTCGCACAACAACAACAACAGCCATCGAAAACAATGGAGGAGAACCATAAAGATGTCCTGGCCAGAAGTCAATCATGGGCCGTCATCCGTCACGTCGAGAGGCTGGGCACCGAGAGGAAGGGAAGTGTTGCTGACGGAGAGCACGGCGACACAATGGCCGTACCTATTCAAGATGCGCAAAGCTACAAGACGGACACAACATCGGAAGCGGCCGCCGTCCGGCGACTCATGGAGACACTGACGGAACAACAGCCATCGACAGCTGCTCGCCATTCTGCCGCTAGTCTGAAAGTCCACTTTCGGTGCTCCCTCGACGACATCAGCAACGATAACGACGACGACGACAACTTGAGTTTGAACGACGGCGCCGTTGATTGCTCTTACCGAAGTCACTCTGGTACGCTAATTTTATTTCCTATCTAAACATTCCAATTTGGCGCTTTTATTTCTATTGTGAGATTGTTTTTTGCAATCTTGTCGCGCGTTTCATCGCGTCACCTATCTCGATCGCAAGACTGCACAACTTGAAGGTGCACGTCCGACGTACGCGATCACGCGACACGCTTATTATTAATAGAAACACCTTGGACCAGCCAAGAAGCATTCCTTAGATTTCGCTCTCGTCATGTTTTTTTGCGGTTTGCCAAATTTTGCTCGACTCGTGCTCCCGTTTATTTACGTTTGCCCGACGCTGGTTCGAAATTTTGGCGCTCGAAATTCACCTGTTCAAACAACAATATTGAGACGGTGGAGGAGTATTGACGGAAGCGACTTTCGTCCAACTTGACCTAACGCGTTGCGTTTCCGCGAAGCAATACTACTACGGTACTACTAGGCAACCACCGCCGAACCACCGCCAAGAGTTTATATATAAGACAGGGGCGTTACGACAGCTCTCGCGAGTTTTGGCCCCAATGTCTGTTGCTAGTCGGACCCAAGGTGAAAGCACCAGCAACATGATCACGTGTCCTTTTGTTTTGATTGCCTTTGAAAAGAATGCCATTGACGACGACTATTGGACCGTTTTATTGATCGCATAGAGACGGGCCAGATGGCATAGTTACGCGATGTAGCAGACAATCGTCTAATCGGATACGGGCAATCCGCACAATAGAGCCGTAACGAGAGAAATACGGGACTTTTGAAGTAATCGGATTGGAATCGCTGGAACGAGATGGGAATCGCGGCGTTCTTGGCTCTCCTATTCGAGAGATGTTGGATGCAGCCCAGCAATGCGTTGACATTGACGATTGGCAAACAACTTGTTGTCGTTGTTCAGCAAATTCCAATTGAAATCGATAAAGATAGTCATCCATAACCGTTTGTTCCTTTGCCAATAACGCAGAAGCGACATCTTGGAGCGTCAGCGAAAGCGATCTGACCGGCCAGGGTGCGGAGGAAGAAGAGGATGACGTCAACTTGGCACCGGACGGAGGTTCGTTGGGACCATAACAAAATGTTGTAAAAAAAGGGGTACTACCCGGTACTACTTCTACACCTCCTGCCAAATACTTTTTAGGTTGGGGTTGGGTCATCGTAGCAGCCAGCTTCGTCATCCACTTGATTGCTGATGGAATTACTTTCTCCTTTGGAGTCATCTATGCAGAGCTACTTGATTACTTCCAAGAATCTAAAGGCTACACTGCAGTCATCGGCAGCTTGTTTATGGCCACTCCGCTACTCTCCGGACCGCTGGCCTCTTCGTTGACGGATCGGTTCGGCTGCCGATCGGTCACTATAGCAGGATCTATCGTTGCGGCACTGGGATTATTTCTCACATCATTGTCGAGTAAGACGGTTTTTTTTTGTTTTTGCACAGACCCATTAAAAACAGCTTCGATTTGTTTTTAAATAGATTCGGTGGAAGCGTTATTTCTAACGTTCGGGCTGATTGCCGGATTGGGTCTTTCGCTGTGTTACGTTGCCGCCATCGCCGTGGTGGCTTTTTATTTCGATAAGCGCCTATCACTAGCCACCGGGTTGGCCGTTTGCGGGAGTGGTATTGGTACCTTCATCTTTGCTCCAGTGACGCAGTACCTCATTAAAGAGTACGGGTGGAGAGGCGCCATGCTGATTTTATCCGGACTCTTCCTCAACATTTCCGTCTGCGGCGCATTGATGAGGGACATCGAGGGAACATCGAGCAATCGGCGCGGAAGCGGCAAGGGCAAAATCAGTCGATCGACCTCAGCAGAACAGAATTCCACCGGTCTGCGATCACGTAACTGCAGCGAAAGCGAAGGGGAACACCAGCGACTATCGAGCGATTCGCCAGCACTTTTGATGGAAATCAAAGCCGCTGCGGATTCGACTTTTCTGGAATTCGAACGAGACGCTATCGACGATACGCGACTTTGCAATTCGCTGGTGAATTTGCCGACTTTCTTGCGTCACGGCGACAAAATTCCGCACGAAGTCCTGATGACCATCACCAACAACCCTCGGCTCTACGCAATCGTGCTGGCCAACTATCCGACGCTTTTCGACGGCTGCGTCGTCAACGAAGACAAAGAGGCCGTAGATCGGTCGACCGCGACGGTGGATCTGAATCCACCGATAACTTTCAAGGACCCGATCACATCCAAGGACGCGGCGGCGGCCGCCTTATTGACCAGCAAAGAAGTAATACACCCGCACGGACATCCTTGGCACGCGGCTTACCTGAACGGTTTAAGGGTCAAAAAGAGGTCATTAACTTACCGTGGCGCCATGCTCAATCTACCGCGCTATCGACTGCGAGCTTCTTCCTGTCCGGATATCTATCGCAATTCAATCACGACGATCGCAAGGGAAAAGGAAGGGGTAAGAACAACAACAAAAGCAAAAAGTCATTTCCGGCACAAAAACAATGTCTTGATTCTTATGATTGATGATGATGATAGGCCTGTTGGGATTATCTGGAGGAATTGCGCGAGGTCTTCATGTTCGATTTCTCTTACTTGTCCAATCCAAGTTTCGTCATGTTCGCCATTTCCAACGGCCTTCTCTACTGTTGGTATGTTCTCGACGTAATATTATTGCTAGTTAGTTGTACATGCTGGGAAGTTTGCCGGCCGCTCGCTTTCTTGGGACGGGAACGTGATGCCAAGTCGGCACGCAATCGGGGATTCGCGTCGCGTGCCGCTGGATTTTCGACATTACGAATGACCTGGGAAAAACAGTTGATTGGATGGTTTTCTCTTACTTTCAGCTACCATGTTCCTTACATTTATTTGACGGATTGGGCGAAAACTCAAGGTCAACCCAAGGACGAGGATTTAATAGACGAATTTTTGAATAACGTTCCGTCCGGGGGAAGGCAATCCGAAGAGCCTTCCTTCCTTTTGTCGATTGTTGGCATTCTCAACACGCTAGGAGTGGTACGTACGACGCATATACATATACTTTTTTACATAGTGCTAAGTTTGGATAGTAACCGGAGCAATTTTTTTTTCTCTTTCAATAAATACTCCAGATTATCATGGGCTACCTTGGAGATCGATCTTGGGCCAACCCAACTTGGATCTACTCTGCTAGTATGCTGCTTTGTGGATTGTCAACAGCTGTCGTCCCTCTTCTACCGGGATCTCCTGGTTAGAAACAGCAGCGGGCCTTTTTGGCTTGAGCATTGCGGCCAATTATTCGCTAGTCTCGGCCATTCTAGTCGAATTGATCTCGCTCGAACGCTTCGTCAACGCTTACGGACTGCTGCTCCTTTTCCAAGGCGTCGCCAATTTGATTGGACCGCCTCTGGCCGGCTGGATCAGCGATTTAACCGGTAACAATGGGCGCCCGTCCCAAATATTAAAATTGAAATATTGAGGCTAACCATATGCGTTAATTGCCATGCAGGGTCTTATGATTTATCATTTTACATCGCCGGTATATTCATCATTCTCTCGGGGGCTATACTGGTCTTGCTGCCGGCCTTTAAGCACGTCAAATCACGCATGGCCGCTAATGGTGCAGACAGTCTAGAGACCGGAATGCTGGGTAAAGAGGAGAATCAGCAAAGCAGACGGGCCACGTACATCCAAGCAAAAGAATCAGGCAGACTAGGCCCATCATCCGACAAGACGATCTCCAGCACCCCAATTTAGAAAATTCTATAAGACGCCATGGCACATCTCCTCTCTCATTCTCTCGTATCTTAACTTAAAGTCTGGCCGCTCTCTCTCGTTTCTTAGCGTGAGCAGTAGCACGTGATTCAACTTAGTGATGGATTTTTTTACGATTCCTTCCGAGCACTTTCTAGAACATTGTTGTTTGTTAGCTCGTAAGTGCTCCCCAAGGGAGTTCATCCTTAAAAAATTCCTCATGTTTGGCCTTCGCACTTCTCCTTATTCGAGTATAACGAGTTTGCCTACAAATTCTTTTTACAAAACAAATCTTCTGATTTATATGCATTATTATTGACGATTCAACGGACATTTATATACTTCATCTTGATGATTCCATCTTATCCCCCCTTATAAGTCCCATTTTCTGGATTTTGTCGGATTTTGTCTTAACGTCCTTTTCGATAAATTTAAATCGAACCCGGAAAACAGATAGTACACAATTTTAACTACATTATTTCAACCTTAAATTCGTATAAAAAAGATTTGGTTCTCACGTTTCATAAAGAGAAAACAGGCGTGAATTTTGTGTGGGTCTGTGGGAGATGTAGGGATAACAGCACGACGCATTAAAAATACGATCACGTATTGTGCAACCCACTTGAAGGGCACTTGTTGTTTAGATTTAAAAAAAAAGTCGGAAGCACACGCTATTAGCCTCAATGACTTTCCCCCAGGATTAAAAAAATAGAATATCGTACAGATTAAATTGAAAGCCCTCACTACGCGCTAACTATCTTACGTAGAGGGTAGGATTCCGCATCATCGTCGTGAAAAGTGTCACCTATGTCAACGTCCTCGGTGTCTGTGGTTACCAGCAGAGAGTGAGTCGATGGCTTGACACGCAAAATCCTGAGGTAAGGGGATAAAATAGTTATAAGTCGAATACAGATGCGTTTATGGCAAGTGGATATACCTATTGATGGCAGAAAAGGATCCGGAACCTTTAGAAGTCATTTGTTCACCAAGTGAGATGTCGTCTTCGCTGGTTGAAAGGTTTCTAATATCTTTGGATTTCAGGTAGGCAGACGTTTCTAACTTCTCTTTGGCTGGTTTTCGGTAACATTTCAACAGTAGTGATGAGCACACAACACTGACTGAAGATAGCGCCATGGCGGCTGAGCCCATCCAGGGTTGTAAGTGAATTCCGATAGGCGAAAAGACTCCCGCAGCGATGGGGATGCCGATCAAGTTATAGATCGATGCGAGAAGAAAGTTAAGGCGAATTCGTTTGACTGTGCGGTATGATAAGTCTAAGCAAGCCACTACATCCAGCAAGTCATTGCGGATGAGTACCACGTCGGCTGCTTCGACGGCAACGTCCGTTCCTGATGCGATGGCAATTCCCACGTCCGCCTTTCAAAAAATAACAAATTTGATTTATGTCACTACGTAAAAGCAGTTTAAGATAATACCTGAGCAAGAGCGGGAGAGTCGTTGACACCATCACCCACCATGGCGACTTTTTCACCCCTTTCTTGCAACATGCGGATTTTGGCAACTTTGTGAGACGGTAAGACCTCGGCGTAAACTGTCGAAATTCCCACCTGCCATAAATCGTTTGTTTACGCCAGATAATTGACAATGTCGTAAGGATTAAGGAACCGTCGTAAATTACGACTTGTCCGTTAGTACAATTACCTGACGTGCAATAGCCTTGGCTGTTTTCTTGTTATCGCCGGTGAGCAAAGCCACGTTGAGACCCATCTTTTTTAGTGTGTAGATGGTAAGATGGGCTTCTGGTTTTACTGTATCGGCGACAGCAATTGCACATACCAGGGTGCCACCGATGGCACAAGACTACAGTCTGACCCATACGTTCTAGCTCCAGCATCTTCAACTCAATCTCGCTCGACACTTCCAAACCGTTTCGTCGAATCCATTCGCGATTGCCAATCAAAACGCTACAAACATTTCGAAATTTGTAAAGTTCATATACAACACAAAGAAACCATAAAATTCCTCTTACTCGTAGCTTGAACTTGGGCTATTTTCTGCACGACTTAGTGCGACAAGAGTTGGTTTCAGCATAGAAGTATCGATCACAACTTGAGAAGTTACTGAATCAGAGTCTCGTTTGCTGCCTGTTGATCCTTTCAAACGCTCTTGAGCAAGAGGGGACTGCAAAAAAGATTTGCCCATCTCGTCGAGATTGGACACTTGGCACCGAAGACCACAACCTGGAACAGTCTAAATAACCAAAAATAATCATGGCGTATACAAAAAAATAAAGCAATTCGAAATGAATTGTTACATTAAAATCCGTGCATTTTGCGACTAAATCTGTCTTGAGGGCTTCCTTAACAAATTTCGTTATAGCTGAAGCTATCGGGTGTTCACTATTGCTTTCGGCAATTCCGATTATGGCCATCATTTTCGGTAAATAGAAGATGGCGTTATCCACTAGCTGAATAATGGTTGTTACCATAGGAAATCCTCGGGTGATAGTCCCTGTTTTGTCAAAGACAACGGTCTTGACTTTATGCGCATTTTCCAGAGGTTCAGCACCCTACAGAAATCAATTTAAAGAAAATAAAAAACGCCTGCGATGTCTAACTTAACTTAATCTTTACCTTAATTAAAATTCCGTTGGTAGCTCCCACTCCTGTTCCAACCATGACAGCTGTTGGAGTAGCCAGTCCCAAAGAGCAAGGGCAGGCGATCGATAAAACGGTCAATGCACATCGAAAAGCGAATTGAAACGTTAGTTCCGCCTAACAATTAGTTGGCAGAGTATTAGTAAGGCAAATTTTTGGGTTATATGGAAAGACTGCGTACCTGACTGTAAGCTTCTCTCTCCATATCAGAAACAGGAAGGAGGTCAACGTTGACGAACCCAACAATAATCCAAGCGACTAAAGTCATCACGGACACGGTGACAACCAATGGAACGAAATAGCTCGCCACTTTGTCTGCAAGCTGTTGTATGGGTGCTTTGCTGGTTTGCGCGTCTTCCACAAGTCGGACGATTTGAGCTAACGTTGCATCTTGCCCGACGTGGGTTGCCACCATGAAAAGCCGTCCATGCTGGTTAACTGAGCCTCCGATGACCATAGAATCCTTCCCTTTCAGAACGGGCATTGACTCGCCTGTGATTAAGGATTCGTCACACGTTGATGAGCCGCTAATAACCTTAAAAGAGCAAATTGGTTTTATCAATCTATCAGTCCATTGACACGGAAAATGCAAATTACTTTGCCGTCCACAGGAACTTTAGCTCCAGGCAGGACTTTAAGAATATCCCCTCTTTGGACGAGCTCTACGGGGATACTCTTTCACTCGTCACCTCCTCTTGTTCTCCGAGTTCAACTAATGTAGCTTCAGTTGCCTGGAGGCTTAATAATCGAGCAAGGGCCTCGGATGTTTTACCCTATGGGGATAAGAACTGGGATGTATTTTTTTCCACTTGTGAAACAATAATTTGAAGAGCAAGTATACCTTGGCTACACTTTCCATCCAACGCCCAAGGCTGACGAAGATGAGTAGCATAGGAGGCGTATCGAAAAACGTCATCGGGCTCGTTGACTGTAGAGTCGCCATTGAAGCTACTAAGACGGCGACGCTATACACATATGAAATGGTGGTGGCCAGCATAACCAAAACATCCATATTGGTTGTTCCATGTCGAATTGCTAAAATGAGAAATGTGAGAATATGCACGCTAGCAAAGAAAATGTTTTCCAATACCTTTATAAGCGGCTACATAGAAATGTCGTCCACCAATAAATTGCACTGGCGTGGCAAGTATGAAGAGAAGCAAATTTTCCAAAGAAAGTCCTGGGACAACACAACACATATTGGTGTGGCTATGTTCATCCTCTTCCATCTTGATCATGTAATATGTCATAACGATCATGGACGGAAGGCCAAAAATGAGTGACACCAAAAAGGAATTCCTCCATCGTCGAATTTCGTCTCGGTGATCTAGATGTGACATGGATTTCTCCATGCCTTGACTAACCAACGATGCTTCAAAACCTAAACTCTATTCGCATTCAAAAATTTACTACTTGATTGTCAAATAATGTTATTTTCTACTTACAATGATTTGATCAATTATTTGGCGCGGCCCGACTCGATCTGGATCGTATGTAAAAACGCCTTTCTGGGTTGACAAAGCAACCCTAGCTTGGAAGATACCGTCTGTTTTGACAACATGGGACTCGATATTATAGACACAAGACGAGCACGTCATTCCTCCGATGTGCAGCTCAATTTCTGCTTTTCCATCCTCTTGAATCGCACCTTTTTTTGCCACAGTTTCATTGCCACTCTGTAGACTGCTTGGAAATCCCAAAGCGGTGATCCAATCGCAAATTTCCTGTGGTGTAACTAATGATTTGTCGTAGAAGACTTCTGCCTTGCCCGCCATCAAGGCGACCAACACTTTAGAGACCCCTAGAACAATTCAGATTTCACTTATCTTGTTCTCACTACTCAAATGTAGCTTTATTTAACTTACCATTCATTTTAAGAGTATGTTTTTCAATTGCTGCTACACATGAGGCACAGGTCATTCCACTTATTTTTATGTAGCACTTTTGGTTCTCAATATGTACAGCAGTTTTTTCTGGAGTAGTTTTTATTTGCACTTCATTTTGGAGTGTGCTATTGGAGTTCTCTGGAGGATCTAATATCAACAATTAGATAATAGTTTAAGAAATAATAAAGAGTAAAATTTACCAAAAGGTGTATTGGTAGGTTTCACTATAGAAGCAAATCCCATGGCCTCGATGAATTCAGCTATTTGAGTAGGACTGACTAATTCTTCATCATATTCCACCGTTCCTTCTTTCTTTTCCAGATCCACTTTTACACTGCTAATACCTAGCTTTGCACTAATAGTTTTTTCTATATTCCGTACACAGTTTTGACATCTCATTCCTTGAATGTCAACCACACAGGAGGATAATTTGGTGGGCTCCATGGTTCAGCTGCAAATGAAAATAAAACTGTTTACAATCACTTTTATATCCACCCACTTGTAAAGAAAAGGGTTTTTCAGAGAAATCTCAGAACCCTTTTGGAGAAATGACCTCAACAAGTTGAAACTTAAACCAGCCCACCCCATTAGCCTATTTCTTAATCTTTCATTCAGGGTCATGACCTTACCATCATAAAAATGTGGATGTTTGACTGACAACTACAAGAAGTGATTCAGTGTTCTACAATTTAAATTAATAAAAACCCACCTGAACCCACACAGTAAATACTTTCTCTTAAAATTGAGTTAAGGCACGTTGCACCATCAACTTTCTCGATGGCATTGAACAGACATATTAAGTATTAATACGATTGATAATTCAGGAAGAACAAAGTTCATTCGTCTAGCATGAATTACCTGTTGCACTGTAGATTACTTGGGCCTTGACTGCTTGACCATAGACCATTCAAAATGTTAAAAGATAAACAGAAATCATATCAACAGGCTACGTGACGGAACGTCTGCCAAGTGCCATCGCAGCGAGCTGACTGAGGGAAACAAAACAAAAAAAAGGTGTCCGCCGGAGGCAGACATCTGATTGAGCCGTTGAAGGCGCAAAGTCCTGCCTACGCACCAAGAATTCTTTTCATCTATTATTGGAATTCCTATAAAAATTCCAATCACCAAGAAAAAAGAGCATGAGCTGCACTTTTATTCTTACCGAGCGCATGCGCAATAAAAACTACTTCAAATTAATGAACATTGCAACCGCCGACATAGAGGAAAAGAAATATGAGCTGCAGTGCTGAAATTTTCCTTTTGTTATATGTCTCATAAATAGTATGCGTGGATGCATGCAGTTCAAGTTATCGTAATGTGTAAAAAAATTTCAGAAATTACGATTACATGGGATTGATGCACATGCGCGCACCGAAAGTCCGAAACCCACGGAACGGACATTGAGCTTAGACTGCGCGGAATGTTCACGTGAAAAATGACGTTAGCGGTTGTTTTGTTTTTGTTTTTGCTGTCATTCATTTCAGTAATTTTCTTTCTGAAAGTGGTAAGTGCGGCCATATAAGATAAGTCAAGTAAGTTACTAATCTCCATTTGACGGAATAGAGTCTTGAAAGAAACGCGCTCATTTGAAAAAGAGAGTGAATGGTAAAGTCGTGGTTGGTATCTTTCATCCTTACTGCAACGCCGGTGGTGGAGGAGAGCGAGTCTTGTGGTGTGCAGTTCGAGCAATTCAGTCTCAATACCCTAACGCTTACATAACAGTGTATACTGGAGACTGCATACCAGCTGATGATTTGCTACAAAATGCCTTTCAGAAATTCAATGTCAAGGTGCAGAATAAAAATATTGAGTTCATTACTCTCTGGCAAAACGTAGTTGGGTTGAAGCAGCGAGATATCCCTATTTTACCTTACTTGGACAAAGTCTTGGATCATTAATTCTTGGCACTGAAGCAATTTGGAAACTGGTCCCAGGTATTTCTTTATTAACTGTGATATATAGACAACATTTGAATTTTTGGGTTTTCTTATTTCAGACATCTTTCGACACAATGGGATATTCATTCACATTTCCTCTATTCGAATACTGGGTGGATGCACTGTAGCCTGCTATGTACATTATCCAACAATCAGTACCGATATGTTGGGACAAGTCACAAGGCGTGCAGCAGCTTTCAACAACAACTCCTTCATTTCCAACAGCCCATTTTCTTAGTCAAGCTAAAACCATATATTACAAGCTGTTTGCCTATGTTTACGGAATTACTGGAAGATATCACGGAAGCCATAATGGTGAACTCAAGTTGGACAGAAGATCACATCAACCAAATATGGAATGTCCCTCTTAAAACTTACAAGGTTTATCCACCTTGTGATGTCAAGGAGTTTCTAGAAATACCAGTTGAATCTGATCCAGAGTCTCTAAGAGTCATAGCAGTAGCCCAATTTCGGCCTGAGAAAGACCATCCGCTGATGATTCGTTCATTTTACAAACTGATGGATCTCTTGACGGATGAAGAAAAATCGCGGATTAAACTAGTCTTAGTTGGGTCTTGTCGAAATGAAGAAGACCACCAAAAGAGTTGAGGACTATAAACGATTGAGTAAACATTTTAGTCTGGAAAACCATACAGAGTTCTATGTTAATGTGGAGTTTGATGAACTGAAGCGTCTTCTCGGGAATCCACTATTGGACTACACACAATGTGGAATGAACATTTCGGGATAAGTATGAAATTCTGAGCACTTACGTTTCTTTGTAATTCAAAGAATATTTTTAATTCGATCATATTAATTATGATTTAATGTGTAGGCATTGTAGAATGTATGGCATCCGGACTTATAATGGTTGCACACAAGTCTGGGAGTCCTATGATGGACATAATCATTCATAGTAAAGGATCTCAGCCGATTGGATTTTTGGCTTCTGACGAAATAGAATACGCCGACATTCTCTGTAAAATCTTGCGGATGAAACCAGACAAACGGGAACTTGTAAAGAGAAGCAGCAGGTATCTGAAGAAATTTGAAACAGTTTTTACCTTGTTTTTCTTATGTTTAATATTAAAATTAGGAACTCTGTTGCAAGATTTTCGGACGATTCATTTGAAAGAATTCCTAAAGTGCTTTCTCCTATAATGGACCGCTTCAAGACAAACGACGATTGAAATTATTTAAATACAGTTAATCATTAAAAATGATTGTTACTGCAGATGTCAAATCTAGTTGTTCATCTTTTATTTTGACAGTCTAAAAAAAAGCAGTAATTATTGAGAAAAAAAAATTGCCAAGAGCGAAGATTTCAAGTTTTTGAAGGAAGGCTTCAGCATAGCTAGGGTTGGGACACTTAAGCTGCCAT
>JAKUCG020000221.1:0-16740 GCA_022539655.2 Ceriodaphnia dubia | reverse complement strand
ACATGCTAAAAATATATTTTGTACAGGGGGTACCTTATAACATGGGAAATAATTTTTTCCGTGCAAGAGGTAATATTTTGATGAAAATACACTGTATACATGCTAAAAAATATATTTTGTACAGGGGGTACCTTATAACATGGGAAATAATTTTTTCCGTGCAAGAGGTAATATTTTGATGAAAATACACTGTATACATGCTAAAAAATATATTTTGTACAGGGGGTACCTTATAACATGGGAAATAATTTTTTCCGTGCAAGAGGTAATATTTTGATGAAAATACACTGTATACATGCTAAAAAATATATTTTGTACAGGGGGTACCTTATAACATGGGAAATAATTTTTTCCGTGCAAGAGGTAATATTTTGATGAAAATACACTGTATACATGCTAAAAAATATATTTTGTACAGGGGGTACCTTATAACATGGGAAATAATTTTTTCCGTGCAAGAGGTAATATTTTGATGAAAATACACTGTATACATGCTAAAAAATATATTTTGTACAGGGGGTACCTTATAACATGGGAAATAATTTTTTCCGTGCAAGAGGTAATATTTTGATGAAAATACACTGTATACATGCTAAAAAATATATTTTGTACAGGGGGTACCTTATAACATGGGAAATAATTTTTTCCGTGCAAGAGGTAATATTTTGATGAAATTACACTGTATACATGCTAAAAAATATATTTTGTACAGGGGGTACCTTATAACATGGGAAATAATTTTTTCCGTGCAAGAGGTAATATTTTGATGAAAATACACTGTATACATGCTAAAAAATATATTTTGTACGGGGGGTACCTTATAACATGGGAAATAATTTAATATGATATGGGTAATATTTTGATGAAAATACACTGTATACATGCTAAAAAATATATTTTGTACAGGGGGTACCTTATAACATGGGAAATAATTTTTTCCGTGCAAGAGGTAATATTTTGATGAAAATACACTGTATACATGCTAAAAAATATATTTTGTACAGGGGGTACCTTATAACAGGGGAAATAATTTTTTCCGTGCAAGAGGTAATATTTTGATGAAAATACACTGTATACATGCTAAAAAATATATTTTGTACAGGGGGTACCTTATAACATGGGAAATAATTTTTTCCGTGCAAGAGGTAATATTTTGATGAAAATACACTGTATACATGCTAAAAAATATATTTTGTACAGGGGGTACCTTATAACATGGGAAATAATTTTTTCCGTGCAAGAGGTAATATTTTGATGAAAATACACTGTATACATGCTAAAAAATATATTTTGTACAGGGGGTACCTTATAACATGGGAAATAATTTTTTCCGTGCAAGAGGTAATATTTTGATGAAAATACACTGTATACATGCTAAAAAATATATTTTGTACAGGGGGTACCTTATAACATGGGAAATAATTTTTTCCGTGCAAGAGGTAATATTTTGATGAAAATACACTGTATACATGCTAAAAAATATATTTTGTACAGGGGGTACCTTATAACATGGGAAATAATTTTTTCCGTGCAAGAGGTAATATTTTGATGAAAATACACTGTATACATGCTAAAAAATATATTTTGTACGGGGGGTACCTTATAACATGGGAAATAATTTTTTCCGTGCAAGAGGTAATATTTTGATGAAAATACACTGTATACATGCTAAAAAATATATTTTGTACAGGGGGTACCTTATAACATGGGAAATAATTTTTTCCGTGCAAGAGGTAATATTTTGATGAAAATACACTGTATACATGCTAAAAAATATATTTTGTACGGGGGGTACCTTATAACATGGGAAATAATTTTTTCCGTGCAAGAGGTAATATTTTGATGAAAATACACTGTATACATGCTAAAAAATATATTTTGTACAGGGGGTACCTTATAACATGGGAAATAATTTTTTCCGTGCAAGAGGTAATATTTTGATGAAAATACACTGTATACATGCTAAAAAATATATTTTGTACGGGGGGTACCTTATAACATGGGAAATAATTTTTTCCGTGCAAGAGGTAATATTTTGATGAAAATACACTGTATACATGCTAAAAAATATATTTTGTACAGGGGGTACCTTATAACATGGGAAATAATTTTTTCCGTGCAAGAGGTAATATTTTGATGAAAATACACTGTATACATGCTAAAAAATATATTTTGTACAGGGGGTACCTTATAACATGGGAAATAATTTTTTCCGTGCAAGAGGTAATATTTTGATGAAAATACACTGTATACATGCTAAAAAATATATTTTGTACAGGGGGTACCTTATAACATGGGAAATAATTTTTTCCGTGCAAGAGGTAATATTTTGATGAAAATACACTGTATACATGCTAAAAAATATATTTTGTACAGGGGGTACCTTATAACATGGGAAATAATTTTTTTTCCGTGCAAGAGGTAATATTTTGATGAAAATACACTGTATACATGCTAAAAAATATATTTTGTACAGGGGGTACCTTATAACATGGGAAATAATTTTTTATGCACAAGAGGTAATATTTTGATGAAAATACACTGTATACATGCTAAAAAATATATTTTGTACAGTGGGTACCTTATAACAAGGGAAATAATTTTTTCCGTGCAAGTGGTAATATTTTGATGAAAATACACTGTATACATGCTAAAAAATATATTTTGTACAGGGGGTACCTTATAACATGGGAAATAATTTTTTCCGTGCAAGAGGTAATATTTTGATGAAAATACACTGTATACATGCTAAAAAATATATTTTGTACAGGGGGTACCTTATAACATGGGAAATAATTTTTTCCGTGCAAGAGGTAATATTTTGATGAAAATACACTGTATACATGCTAAAAAATATATTTTGTACAGGGGGTACCTTATAACATGGGAAATAATTTTTTCCGTGCAAGAGGTAATATTTTGATGAAAATACACTGTATACATGCTAAAAAATATATTTTGTACAGGGGGTACCTTATAACATGGGAAATAATTTTTTCCGTGCAAGAGGTAATATTTTGATGAAAATACACTGTATACATGCTAAAAAATATATTTTGTACAGGGGGTACCTTATAACATGGGAAATAATTTTTTCCGTGCAAGAGGTAATATTTTGATGAAAATACACTGTATACATGCTAAAAAATATATTTTGTACAGGGGGTACCTTATAACATGGGAAATAATTTTTTCCGTGCAAGAGGTAATATTTTGATGAAAATACACTGTATACATGCTAAAAAATATATTTTGTACGGGGGTACCTTATAACATGGGAAATAATTTTTTCCGTGCAAGAGGTAATATTTTGATGAAAATACACTGTATACATGCTAAAAAATATATTTTGTACAGGGGGTACCTTATAACATGGGAAATAATTTTTTCCGTGCAAGAGGTAATATTTTGATGAAAATACACTGTATACATGCTAAAAAATATATTTTGTACGGGGGTACCTTATAACATAGGAAATAATTTTTTCCGTGCAAGAGGTAATATTTTGATGAAAATACACTGTATACATGCTAAAAAATATATTTTGTACAGGGGGTACCTTATAACATGGGAAATAATTTTTTCCGTGCAAGAGGTAATATTTTGATGAAAATACACTGTATACATGCTAAAAAATATATTTTGTACAGGGGGTACCTTATAACATGGGAAATAATTTTTTGCGAGCAAGAGGTAATATTTTGATGAAAATACACTGTATACATGCTAAAAAATATATTTTGTACAGGGGGTACCTTATAACATGGGAAATAATTTTTTCCGTGCAAGAGGTAATATTTTGATGAAAATACACTGTATACATGCTAAAAAATATATTTTGTACAGGGGGTACCTTATAACATGGGAAATAATTTTTTCCGTGCAAGAGGTAATATTTTGATGAAAATACACTGTATACATGCTAAAAAATATATTTTGTACAGGGGGTACCTTATAACATGGGAAATAATTTTTTCCGTGCAAGAGGTAATATTTTGATGAAAATACACTGTATACATGCTAAAAAATATATTTTGTACAGGGGGTACCTTATAACATGGGAAATAATTTTTTCCGTGCAAGAGGTAATATTTTGATGAAAATACACTGTATACATGCTAAAAAATATATTTTGTACAGGGGGTACCTTATAACATGGGAAATAATTTTTTCCGTGCAAGAGGTAATATTTTGATGAAAATACACTGTATACATGCTAAAAAATATATTTTGTACGGGGGGTACCTTATAACATGGGAAATAATTTTTTCCGTGCAAGAGGTAATATTTTGATGAAAATACACTGTATACATGCTAAAAAATTAATTTTGTACAGGGGGTACCTTATAACATGGGAAATAATTTTTTCCGTGCAAGAGGTAATATTTTGATGAAAATACACTGTATACATGCTTAAAAATATATTTTGTACGGGGGGTACCTTATAACATAGGAAATAATTTTTTCCGTGCAAGAGGTAATACTTTGATGAAAATACACTGTATACATGCTAAAAAATATATTTTGTACAGGGGGTACCTTATAACATGGGGAATAATTTTTTCCGTGCAAGAGGTAATATTTTGATGAAAATACACTGTATACATGCTAAAAAATATATTTTGTACAGGGGTATGGAATCCGTTTTGGGTCAATTGAAAAAACCAATATATATATGTATATATTCTTCCGAACTTATATATAAGTGTTCACATGGAAATATATATTGTTCTCAATGAAAGGCGGGGGATACCTGTTTTTCCAGTGGCGGTTTTTTAGGTCATTCCGCATAATTTCAAATTTCCAAATCCAGCTTTTTACTATTCAGTTTGGGCTGTTTGGCGCAGAGATGAAGGGATTCATTCCTTTTTCTTCTATGGTTCCCTTCTTCTCTGGTTTGGCGTTTGACTCTTTTGTTGTGTTCCGTTGATTTGAAACCTATCGAGCTAATTTTAGGCCTTTAATTGGCCGGTTTTGGATCATTTCTACTCTTCCGTACCAGACTCATATCTATATACTCACATCTATAAATCGAAATCTTATCAAGTTTGCGTTGAAGCCGGGTAAGTTTTTTTGCTTCAATAGTAATTTGTGTTCCCAGATTCATCGTTTTGTAGAAATGAACAAATTGTCAAGTCTCGTAACACAATGCTAGGGCTATATTTTTTTTTTTAGTTTTCCCTTGCGTGATTTTAAACTAAACAAATTGTTTTTCCTGATCTGCAGCTCACCCAAGATTGACTGCCATGTCAATCTGACTGATGACCCACGACTCTGCCACCATTCACTTATTGGCAGCTGCTGCTACTCAAATTCAAGAGGAACCTGAGTGCGTTGATACAAACTCCTGATTAGGGGTTCGTCAGCTCTTCTATTCCAAGACTGGATTCTCTTGTAGGTCTATTCCAGCTAACAGTCAAAACCTTGAATGACTTTTGTTATTGCCCTTATCAGGTCCCTACACCCTCAGTCTAAACGTGACCACCTACCTCCTCAACAGGCAGTGCATCATGTAGCCTAGTCACTCGTGTGCCTATCTCCATCCTGTGTATGGATGCAGTCAAGAAACTGGGCCCTGCTGCTGTCGGTTCCGGTTCCGTTAGTGCTCTTGATTGCGCCATAGCCTATGTTAACATTTCTTTCCCTTCTTCGGATGTTGATGATTTTTAAGAATATTGTGGACATAAATAATTATCCGTAATTATCAGTTAAAAATTTTATTCCCGGTTTCGTGGAGCCGTGGAGGGAGTATTTGTGCTTAAAAATAAAATGTAATATACATTTCCCTAAAGCAATCAACTCTAAAACTTGTTCACTTAATTCAGTATTCAAGCTGACCGCATTTTTGAAATAGTGATGTTCATCTGTTTTATACATCTTTGCCAATTTGATTGTGGCTTCTACGACCTTCAATTGAAGGGTCTTCAACAATACCCATTAATGATTCTGGTACGGAAGAGTAGAAATTATCAAAAACCGGTCATGATTAAAGGCCTAAAATTAGCTCGCCAGATTTCAAATCAACTGAACACAACAGTCAAACGCAAAAAAGACGAAACAGTCCAAAATCAAAAGTAAAAAGCTGGATTTGGAAAATTGAAATTACGCGGAATGATCTAAGAAAAACGCCGCTGGAAAAAACAGGTAACCCCCGCCTTTTATTGAGAATTGAGAACAATATATATTTCCATGTGAACACTTATAATATGAGTTCCGAAGAATATATATATATATATTGTTTTTTTTTCAAATGACCCAAAACGGATTCCATACAGGGGGTACCTTATAACATGGGAAATAATTTTTTCCGTGCAAGAGGTAATATTTTGATGAAAATACACTGTATACATGCTAAAAAATATATATTGTACAGAAAGTACCTTATTACATGGGAAATAAATTTTTCCGTGCAAGAGGTAATATTTTGATGAAAATACACTGTATACTATGGAACGCCAAATGGCCCCCTAACTAATACATGCGGAAATTTTACCTTCTGGTCTATTATTTTTGTTTTTGACCAATATAATACACATGCAGTTCGCCAATAATACATGTTGTTTGACTATACCACATTAGTGTATTATCGTGTTTTTTCAAAATAATACGTAGTAGACCAGAATCGCCATCTAGCGTTTCGGTTCTGCAGGTAATCTCGGATTTCCAACCCCGAACCGCCATAAAACCGCAATTCGGTCTCCAAGACGACGCTTTTTTATCTGCTATGAAAGATTCGATTCGGCAACACTGTAACACTGCAACACTGCTTTCGTCTGCTGTTTCACATGTTCAGTTTTCCTTTGTTTTCCAGTTTCCACAACTTTTTTCTCTAACTTGTTATGGTTACACGATACATTCGTTACAATGGCCGATGTGGATCGAAAAATAGAAACCATTGAACTTTACATAAGTATTTATTTTTAAATGTTGGTAATGAAAATTCTAATGTATATGTAAACACACTGTAACGAAATCAGGCGCTGCGCTTGTGTAAAACAAGACGCGTAAGAATTATACTTTGTTTACATCCAGCCTCGTTTGAATTATTAGATCGAGATCCGATGACCCTGTGCTTTTGCTACCCCTTTTTGTCAATGACATTTATGAGTTATAAATGTCATCTAGTAGCGGGGTACCCTTAACACAGAGCTCGATATTTGAGTTATTAGCCTTTGTTCTCTCCCGGCGCCAGCCACCGTCTGGTCAGTTGTTATATAAAGCTAGGCATAGCGCGCACCAAGAAGAGAGTTAGAGTTAGAAGAGAGTGTGAGCTAAGAGAGAGAGCTAAGAGAGCTAAGAGAGTGATTGGAAGAAGAAGTCAGTCGTCAGTTAGTCGCAGTGAGAATGTGAGTTTGAGTACAGTGTGAGATCAATTCTATCCAAGTTCTATTTCCTTTCCTTCTCAGTTCTATCTTATTTTATAATGTAGTTCAAGCCCTAATTCCACCTTCCCTCACGTGCCGTAGTGTCTCATTTGTGCTTTCTTGTTGTGCTCTTGCATTGGATTATTTTATGTACGGTATGTCACTATTTGCCTACGTTTATTCTATCTTGTTTAACCCGTAGAATGTCTTTAGAATACAACCAAGTTTTGTGGGTAAAGCGCCTCGTTCTTATGTTCATTTAACTCAAGTAGATTTCAGTAATAACATGAAACATAAAATGATGTTCAAACATGTTATTACATTTGGTGGCAGCGTGTTTTTGAGCTCACGCATAAAATTTGGTTGTTTCTTTTGACTCTTTTTGATCATTATTTCCCCTTTCCCCATATTTAGTTTAAAATTTTTGTTTTCTTAATATGCGCACCCTTTTCATTGAGGTTTAGAATTTTCTTATTTTATTTTTTTTTAACGTACATTTTTTTTCAGTAAAAATGAGTTTTTCTGGTAGTACGGAAAATATTAGTGCGTCCAGCACTAGTCTACTTAGTTCCATGTTACAAGTTTACAAACAGCAACAAGCTTATACTTTGTTGGCTCAGCTCCCTATGTTTTCCGGTAATTCTTCTGTTCGTTTTGATCGATGGATTCGGCAATTTGAAAATATTGCATCCTCCCTATCCCCTACTGAAAAAGTTCATATGTTAGCTCAAAAATTTACTGGTCCCGCTTACGAGTTCCTTCACAATATTCTTGATAGCGACTCTGATTTTTCGTTTGATTACGACTATGTCAAGACTATTTTACATCAGAATTATCATGGTTTTGAAACTGAAGATTATTATCAAATGAAGTTTGATACTTGCAAAAGAGAACCTGAAGAAAACGTGATTGATTTCGCGTATCGTCTCAAAACAATTCTGAATAAAGCCTATCCGTTTTCATCCATCAAGAAACCTGATTCTAACCAGAAAATACATTTTAAACTGTTCCGTCGAAAATTTCTTGACGAATTAGAGCCTGATTTACGATACAAGATTCAATTTAAAGATGTCGATACCATTGACGATTTAATTTTTCTGGCCCAAAAATACTCCATACGCATCGCTAATTTTAAAGAAGATCAAACAAAGCAAAATCCTCATAACTTTAAACAGATATCTTCCAATTTAAACACCAAAGAAGCCATTACTTTTTCTATTGACGCCGATAATACTAGAAAAAACCAAGAAAAATATTCTGATAATAATTTTCCTGTAAAACCAGAAATTGTTCCGCTCTATCACTCTTTTGAAATCTGTGGTTACTGTGGCATAAGAGGACATGTTCCAGAAAACTGTGAGATTCTCAAGCAACGAAATTTGCTTGCTGCTAAAAGCACCGTCGTTTGTTACATTTGTCAAAAACCTGGTCATCACGCTCTTAACTGTTCTCTACACCATGAGCAGTTCGAAACAGTAAATTCCGTCAAGGCCTACAGACAGAAATCTGAAGATACGTTCTCTGATATTGAACCTAGGAAAAAAGTTTCTAATGTGCACAAAGTTGAAAAAATTGATAGCCCTCGTGCTAGCGCCGCTCCAAGAGTTTCCATTACCGTTCAAAATATTTCTATTGAAGCACTATTTGATACCGGATCAGCGAGAAGTCTTTTGCATGAAAAATTGTTTCACTCATTGCCTCAAGGTACGCAAAGGAATTGCGTGAAGAGTCTGGATGATTCCCTGTTGGATGCGCAAATGAAGAAACTTGATATTGTTGGAAAGATATCGCTACCTGTTTGTTTTGATGGAGTTACACTGCTTCAAGAATTTTTGATTACCAATGGTATTTCGGAAACTTGTATATTGGGCGCAGATGCATTTTTTCTTCACGGATTTGTTGTTGACGGGAGAAACAAGAAGATATTCCTAGCTCGAAACCTAGAAAGGCCAATTTCAGATTACCTTCGGTTCGATGAATCAGTTGAAATATTGGACATCTGTCAAGATGTAATGCCGGAAACAGTCGCAAATTTTTCTTCAATGGATAACATTGTACAAGAACGCCCGCAAATTATCGTCGTTAGTGAGACAAGCAGCGAAAAAAGCGTGCCTACTGTTGCGCATTCTACTGTTGACATTGCTGACTCTCCTAAAGACACTTTCTTTGAAGGAATTCAAGATGTTCGTGAAAAAGTTTTGCCACGTCAAAGAAGTGTTCAAGTGAAAGTGAATCCATTAACCTATTTAGCTGATGTGAAAAAATCAAATTTGTGCTACTCATCCGCTTACTGTGTGCATGGAAAAACGAAGCCTACTGACTTGTTAGCTGCCGAAATGGATGAGCAGAACTATTGTTCCAAACAAACTTGGCGCCTTCAACGCCCCACAGCGTTGCCGAAGCCCCGGCGGGAATGGAAGAGACGCCGTAAAAAGAAAAAAATTGAAAAGCAAACATTGTCGCATTTTGCAATTTAAAAATGTTACTTTAAATTGTTACCTTCAATTGTTTACACTATTGAGTATTCGTCGCCAAATTGTTTTCTTTCCCTAGATTTCTTATCTGTTTTGAGTTATGCTACTTCTTTCTATTACTTTGCTATAACTGAAAACGTCAACAAGTACTTTGTATTTGTAATGGATAACTTCAAACAAGTATTTCCCTTTAAAGAATCATAAATTTTGAGAAAGTAATTCGATTTTCAGACCTGACAAGCAACAATTTTGTATTACTATGAGGAGAATCACACAAATTTCCTTTTTGTCACGAGTGCGAGTCTATGCGTCCTGTCGCGGAAACTGAGTGAAAAGAAACAAAGACAAGAATATTTCCCCCTTCTGTTTTCCCTTTGGTTTTCATTGAATCGCCATAGGCTATAGTCCTCCCCCTTTATTAGTGTCACATGTAGACTCTCAAGGTCAAAACAGATGTTTAATTTACACCCTTCTTAACCCCTTTCTTTTACTATACAGAAGCTGTAGACTTTCTCCCCTGCTTTTTACCAAACCCACAAGACAAATTTCCCCGCAATTTCATTGAACGTCTTCTTTAGTTGCTTCCTAGTGTCTAATGTGTTGTCTTTATTGGTCATAGAATGAATTTTCTTTATTTCGTTTGATTACGGGACGTAATCTTTTAAAACCGGGAGATATGTAACGAAATCAGGCGCTGCGCTTGTGTAAAACAAGACGCGTAAGAATTATACTTTGTTTACATCCAGCCTCGTTTGAATTATTAGATCGAGATCCGATGACCCTGTGCTTTTGCTACCCCTTTTTGTCAATGACATTTATGAGTTATAAATGTCATCTAGTAGCGGGGTACCCTTAACACAGAGCTCGATATTTGAGTTATTAGCCTTTGTTCTCTCCCGGCGCCAGCCACCGTCTGGTCAGTTGTTATATAAAGCTAGGCATAGCGCGCACCAAGAAGAGAGTTAGAGTTAGAAGAGAGTGTGAGCTAAGAGAGAGAGCTAAGAGAGCTAAGAGAGTGATTGGAAGAAGAAGTCAGTCGTCAGTTAGTCGCAGTGAGAATGTGAGTTTGAGTACAGTGTGAGATCAATTCTATCCAAGTTCTATTTCCTTTCCTTCTCAGTTCTATCTTATTTTATAATGTAGTTCAAGCCCTAATTCCACCTTCCCTCACGTGCCGTAGTGTCTCATTTGTGCTTTCTTGTTGTGCTCTTGCATTGGATTATTTTATGTACGGTATGTCACTATTTGCCTACGTTTATTCTATCTTGTTTAACCCGTAGAATGTCTTTAGAATACAACCAAGTTTTGTGGGTAAAGCGCCTCGTTCTTATGTTCATTTAACTCAAGTAGATTTCAGTAATAACATGAAACATAAAATGATGTTCAAACATGTTATTACAGTATAGTCATTCATGGAGGAATAGACGGATTTTCGAGGTTAATTTACTTCCTCAAAGTAGCTGACAACAATCGAGCCAGCACTATTTTAAATGGATTTTTGGACGGTGCCCGCTCTTACGGACTACCTTCTAGAATTAGGTATTGAAAAACAGAAGCATTTATTTTCAATGCAGTAGAATAAGTCTTATCATTTAATTTCGAATTGGATTTAAACGTTTTAGAACAGATCACGGTGGCGAAAACATTTTAGCTGGACATTTGATGTTGGACAAACGTGGCCTAAACCGAGGCAGTTTCATGACCGGTAGATCTGTCCATAATCAGCGGGCTTTGGGTTGACGTATTTGGAAGTTGTTCCGACGTTTTTTATCGTTTCTTCCGGTAACAAATTTACTTTATTTGGATTCATTATAAATAACTATTTGTATCTTTTGTCGTGTAGAAGAATGGAGGCGAAACACGAAATGGATCCCAGTTCAGATCTTGATCTGTACTGCCTTCATCTGGTTTTTGTTCCGTTGATCCAGGCCCACCTGGATCAATTCCGAAAAGCATGGAACATTCATGGTATTCGATCCGCGGCAGGATCTGCTTCGCCCATACGTATGTTTGTGCGAGGCTTGACTGCTTTACGGAGGAAAGCAGATGAAACGGGGGATAATTATGCTGAATTGGAACAGGTAATCAAACAAGCGAATCATTTTTTTCCCTCACAGTAATAATCTTTTTCTAGGATATTGACCTTGAAGACGCCGAAGGGGATTATGCCAGCGAGACGCGCCGTCGTGTACGGGTACCCAGGAGTAGTGTTAACTTACATCCCGGGCTCCGTAGGCGATTGCAGCAACGCTATGGATGCTACCATTTGTGCCCCTTAGCTGTCGCATTTCGTCATTACAAAAGAGTTCGTCGTATTTTAACGGAATTAAGGCACCAATGACAGTGTGAATGAGTTAATGATGTTGTCAAATACAATATGTAATCTCAGGTTTTTTGCATATTCCATATAATTCTTATACCTTGGCGTGTTGAATTTGGTCAATGATCACCTTGAAACTTTGCCAGTTTGATTCAATTGCTAACGGTCTAACAATGACGTGTACGATAAAGAAGTTTCGAATCCTCTCACAATTAGGTCGTGCCTTTCATCTAGTTATAGCTTTTGCCAGATAAAGCTTGTCGTGTCAATTACCATTGCCAAAGCTAATGAGAACCTTTTTTAAATCCCGTAGTTTTGCGATAGGCAATCTTCACATAACTACTTTTTGTAGTTTCTTATCGGCCGGATCGATTCTGGGTGTTAAACTGGGCGAACTCGTAGCTGGGTGTTCGATTCGAATTGATACCATTTATGGTTGCATTTGTGGCACGAGTTGCTAATTAATCCATCATTTACTTCCAATTTATGACATGAGCGTTTTTAACGACTCCATTGGTATTTTCCACCGAGTTGTTACACCATTGCCACTCTAGTCCCAGGATTCGACGACGTTTCATCATTAATCAGCTACGCGCTCATTTCAAATCTATTTTGCTTGACGACATTGGATTCCATCTGTTACTTCTACACTTTTAACTGAAATGAAATTACTGGTAGTTCGATAACTTCGTAGTTAATAATTTCCGTGTAATTTTCAGACATTCTTTTATCCTTGGCTGTATCATCCATGTGACTTTGGTCATCAGTCTCATGTTAATTACCAATAAGCATACCTATGGATTTACACCGGTTGAAGCAAATGCCAAAGCAGATTTATTTTACGCCCCTACATTGACTTTGCTACTCAGGTACAAAATCATACATACAATAGCTCAACAGAGCTTTGCATTATTATCACTATTGCAGATTTTTCTCCCTGATGAAAGTTCTTTTTAGTCGTCATTGTAGGTCTATCGTCTCAAAACCGTTTCGTTGGCTTATCATCAACACGGTTCTGAAAATTTTTTTTTAAAAATATTTTGTTCGACAAAAGTAGTTTTTTAATTCAAAAATCCGGATTGATAATCCGCCAAACATAAATCAATGAGGAATGAAAATGGTAAAAGTAAAAAAGAATGAATGAAATGAAGACATGAATGAAGAAATGAAAGGAAAATTAAAAGGCGGATATTCTTGGTTTCTAGATTATATGAAATCGTGTGTTTCGTTTTTCTTTCATGTGGCCATGGCCACCATGTTGCCAAAATGTTTTTCACTTCACTACATGGACCGCCTTCCTTTCCTCACACAGGGGCTGGTGGATGGCAGCAGTGGACTTAAAAAGAGATTCGATTAAGTTTAACATTTTTAATCGATAATCTGTTCGGATTACGGGATGCGTTAAGTGCCCACTCTGAGATACGCCCAATCAGCGTTGCCGGTTTGGTCACATGACCAAATTTTATCCAACCAGTAAATTTGGAGCGCACGCAACAAAAAGCCTCCTCTCGAGCAAGCGTACTCAAAGCGCGATTGAAATAGAGGGATGTGCGAGGAAGAAAATGAAAATCTGGCAACGCCTTTTTTCCAAATTCCACGATCCGCAATTTTGTTCTTGACGGGCGATAGAAGAAGCATGTCGCAGCAACCGAGAAAAGTTGTTCCAAAGACTATTACTGTCAATGGACAATTATATCTAAGAAATTTGTCGAGTCCAACATTAAGTACGTATCATTTTTAAAATGCAATATTCGTGTGTTTTAAATAACGATTGAATTTTATATAGGGCCATTGATCCAAGGTGTGGGCCCCCGGCCAGTGACAGCCCGCGTGGCAAAAGCCATAAATTCAAGACTTCCTCTTCAAACTGGTAATATTCGGCAGCAGCAAATCAACTTGCACAGTGGGCCACCAACAATAGCAAATGCAACATGTCCAACTACTCAGCATATTCAACTAACTCAGTCTCAGGTATGTAAATCATGGTACGAGCACTAAACTTTCCTCATAACTTTTATTCCCCTACTATTCATGTTGCGAAGCAGACTCAGCAGCAGCCTGTGTCACAAACCATGTTAGAGAAGCAATTTGTGACACCTTTGGCCTCAAAACAACATACAGTGCCTGTCTCATCATCAACAAATGTAATTTGTAGCTACACTTTACGTTATTGTTTTTTAAAACCCATGTTGATTGTTATTAGATTAATTTGGATGCACCGTTTGCTGGGGAGGTTACCCAAGGAGAAAATGGGCAGCAAGAAACTCGTCGTATTGCAGCCCCAACAACAAATGTTTCCTTCACTTCTGCTACAATACTTTCACAGGTACAATTTCTTAATTTTCAAATCTTCACATCAACTAATACTTATATATACGTTTTATTGCAGACTGGCCTTTTATCGAAGGAAATTTTGCAGAGGCCTGTTACATTTTTGACGTTACAAAGGCAGACTACGCCACCTTCGATTATCAACAATCAGACTCTGCCAGCATCTATAGTTCTGAACAAGCGGACTCTGCCAGCATCTATAGTTCTGAACAATCAGACTCTGCCAGCATCTACAGTTCCGAACAAGCAGACTCTGCCGGCTTCTACAGTTCCGAACAATCAGACTCTGCCAGCATCTATAGTTCTGAACAATCAGACTCTGCCAGCATCTACAGTTCCGAACAAGCAGACTCTGTCAGCATCTTCCTTGAACAACCAAACTCGGGCAGCATCTGCAGTTTTGAACAAGCAACATCTGTCAACATCTTCATTGAACAGACAGACTCTGCCACAATCTTCCTTGAACAACCAAACTCGGGCAGCATCTGAAGTTTTGAACAAGCAACATCTGTCAACATCTTCATTGAACAGACAGACTCTGCCAGCATCTACTGTTCCGAACAACCAGAATCTGCCAGCATCTACAACTCCGAACAAGCAGACTCCTCCCTCGGCAATCAACAGGCAAACTCCACCTGCCTCGACAGTCAACGCACAGACTCTGCCAGCATCTACAACTTTGAACAAGCAGACTTTACCAACATCAACATTGAACCAGCAGACTCTGCCAACATCAACGTCGGAGAAATCAAATGCGTCTACAGTATCGACCGAAGACGAGAGTGGTGCAAAATTCCGTTGGCCAGAAAAGGATGTTTTTTATTGCTATTGTGCTACGAGCATTTCGAAGCTAGGTTTAAAAAGAAAGCTGAGAAAACGGAATCGATTTGGAGAGATGTATGATAAAAAAAGCTAACGTTTAATGAATCAACCTTATTCCTTTTTTATTTATCTAGGTTTCGGCTCTGATGGAAGAAAATGGTGCTTCTTACACCTCCGTTAAATGTTCTGCTAAGTGGAAATCGTTAAGAGAGCGTTTCACACAGATTCAAGAAAACTTGAGAAATGGTCCGAAAGGTAGAAAAACGCCTTGGCCGTTCTATGAGAAAATGAACAAATTTTGTGGAGAAGATGATCGAAACACTCTAGAACATGTTCAAGATGTTGGTGCTTGTGGATCAATCCGAAAGAATAGACGTGATATGGAACAACAAGAAGCTTTTACACCAAAGAAGAAACTCAAGAGCCGCGTTTCGAACGCTGAATCCCTCGATCGACTCATACAACTTGAAGAAAAGAATGGGCGAATGGATGAAGAAGTTTTGAAGACATTAAGGGAACAAGCTGAGTCTCGTAAAAGAAAGGATGACGCTATGGTTGAAGCTGCGAAGTCCTTTCAAGAAGTTTCCAAGGCTATAATCCTGAGTTTAACTCAGCAAAGGTAATGTTTAAATAATTATATTTGCTAGAGATCATTCGTTTTGATTTCATTTTCTCATATCTAGAAATGTTCCCGATTCAACATCCTTGTAAGGATGGAATCCAAGAAGATAAATTGCCTATAGGAGAAATCATTTTTTTGTTTTCTTTTTTTCAGTGCCAAACATTATTCAAATAGAAAATTATTGGATTATGCATTTGTGATCTCAATAAACTGTGTTAAGTTTCAAATTTATTGATCGGTTACAACATTTCCTCAGCCAACATACGCCTTTTTTCGAATCCTCTTCTTTCGTCTTCTTCGTCTTCATCAGAGTTGTAGTACTCGATATTTTCTTCCTGCAATAGTGGTTCTCTTCGCAATGGTGGAGCATCGTCAATCCAGTTGTCATGCAATATTCCAAAATTATGAAGACAGGCGGCAACCATTATTAGCGTATGGGCATTTTCAACAAGAAAAATGTCGACAAATTTGAGACGACGCCACTTCATCTTCATCAAGCCGAAAGAACGTTCAACGTTTTGATGCTCGTACTTATGGACCCTTTTGAATTCGATCTCATGCTAAAGGATGTGAACATTGATAGTAGATTAAAACATGTTATGGCTAGGCTATGTAACTACATACCTCTTCGAGTGCCCTATTGTTTCTGAAATTAACAATTACGCGTTCTCCAAGACTATAAGCAGAATCGGCAATCAAATGGTAGGGAGTGTTTTCTAAGTTACGGCGTAATGATGTTGATAAGGAACTATTTCGGAAAATTCGAGCATCATGCATCGCACCGGGCCATCCTACGCTGACATCAAT
>JAKUCG020000220.1:0-15931 GCA_022539655.2 Ceriodaphnia dubia | reverse complement strand
ATCGGCGTAAGAGGTTGAAGAATGGTGTCTATGAAGATGAAGAACAGTCTCTATGAAACATGTAACATTGCAATCCTTGCTGAGCATACAACGGGCTTTACATACGCACGATATTTAGAGAGCATATACATGAAATCAAAGGCTTCAAAATGAGACCAAGTACGTCTTTCTATCTCCTCGCCTTCTCTGTAAATAGGCGTCAGAAGTTGAAGAACGGTCTATATGAAACATGTAACTTTGCAATCCTTGCTGAGCATACCACAGGCTTTACATACGCACGATATTTAGAGAGCATAGACATGAAAACGAAGGCTTCAAAATGAGACCAAGTACGTCTTTCTATCTCCTCGCCTTCTTTGTAAATCGGCGTCAGAAGTTTAAGAACGGTCTCTATGAAACATGTTACTTTGAAATTCTTGCTGAGCATACCACGGGCTTTACATACGCACGATATTTAGAGAGCATAGACATTAAAACAAAAGCTTCAAATGAGACCAAGTACGTCTTTCTATCTCGTCGCCTTCTTTGTAAATTGGCGTCAGAAGTTGAAGAATGGTGTCTATGAAACATGTTACTTTGAAATCCTTGCTGAGCATACCACAGGCTTTACATACGCACGATATTTAGAGAGCATAGACATGAAAACGAAGGCTTCAAAATAAGACCAAGTACGTCTTTCTATCTCCTCGCCTTCTTTGTAAATCGGCGTCAGAAGTTGAAGAAAACATGTAACTTTGCAATCCTTGCTGAGCATACCACAGGCTTTACATACGCACGATATTTAGAGAGCATAGACATGAAAACGAAGGCTTCAAAATGAGACCAAGTACGTGTTTCTGTCTCCTCGACTTCTCTGTAAATCGGCGTCAGAATTTGAACAAACCGTCAATATGAAACAAGTAAATTTGCCATCCTTGCTGAGCATACCACAGGCTTTAAATACGCACGATATTCAAGGAGCACATGCATGAAAACAAAGGCTTCAAAATTAGACCAAGTACGTTTCTATCTCCTCGCCTTCTCTGTAAATTGGCGTCAGAAGTTGAAGAACTGTGTCTATGAAGTTGAAGAACCGTCTATATGAAACAAGTAACTTTGCAATCCTTGCTGAGCATACCACAGGCTGTACATACGCACGATATTTTAGGTGCACATACATTAAACAAAGGCTTCAAAATGGGACCAAGTACGTCTTTCTATCTCCTCGCCTTCTCTGTAAATCGGCGTCAGAAGTTGAAGAACTGTGTCTATGAAGTTGAAGAACGGTCTATATGAAACAAGTAAATTTGCAATCCTTGCTGAGCATACCACAGGCTTTACATACGCACGATATATTAAGAGCACATACATAAAAACAAAGGCTTCAAAATCAGACCAAGTACGTCTTTCTATCTCCTCGCCTTCTCTGTAAATCAGCGTCGGAAGTTGAAGAACGGTCTATATTAAACAAGTAAATTTGCAATCCTTGCTGAGCATACCACAGGCTTTAAATACGCACGATATTCAAGGAGCACATGCATGAAAACAAAGGCTTCAAAATTAGACCAAGTACGTCTTTCTATCTCCTCGCCTTCTCTGTAAATTGGCGTCAGAAGTTGAAGAACTGTGTCTATGAAGTTGAAGAACCGTCTATATGAAACAAGTAACTTTGCAATCCTTGCTGAGCATACCACAGGCTTTACATACGCACGATATTTTAGGAGCACATACATGAAATCAAAGGCTTCAAAATGAGACCAAGTACGTATTTCTATCTCGTCGCCTTCTTTGTAAATTGGCGTAAGAAGTTGAAGAATGGTGTCTATGAAACATGTTACTTTGAAATCCTTGCTGAGCATACCACAGGCTTTACATACGCACGATATTTGGAGAGCATATCCATGAAAACGAAGGCTTCAAAATGAGACCAAGTACGTCTTTCTATCTCGTCGCCTTTATTGTAAATTGGCGTCAGAAGTTGAAGAATGGTGTCTATGAAACATGTTACTTTGAAATCCTTGCTGAGCATACCACGGGCTTTACATACGCACGATATTTAGAGAGCATAGACATTAAAACAAAGGCTTCAAAATGAGACCAAGTACGTCTTTCTATCTCCTCGCCTTCTCTGTAAATGGGCGTCAGAATTTGAAGAACGGTCTCTATGAAACATGTAACTTTGCAATCCTTGCTGAGCATACAACGGGCTTTACATACGCACGATATTTAGAAAGCATATACATGAAATCAAAGGCTTCAAAATGAGACCAAGTACGTCTTTCTATCTCCTCGCCTTCTCTGTAAATCGAGGTCAGAATTTGAAGAATGGTCTCTATGAAACATGTAACCTTGCAATCCTTGCTGAGCATACCACGGGCTTTACATACGCACGATATTTAGAGAGCAAATACAAGGGAACAAAGGCTTCAAAATGAGATCAAGTACATATTTTTATCTCCTCGCTTTCTCTGTAAATCGGCGTCAGAAGTTGAAGAATGGTGTCTATGAAGATGAAGAACAGTCTCTATGAAACATGTAACTTTGCAATCCTTGCTGAGCATACCACGGGCTTTACATACGCACGATATTTAGAGAGCATATCCATGAAAACGAAGGCTTCAAAATGAGACCAAGTACGTATTTCTATCTCGTCGCCTTCTTTGTAAATTGGCGTCAGAAGTTGAAGAATGGTGTCTATGAAACATGTTACTTTGAAATCCTTGCTGAGCATACCACAGGCTTTACATACGCACGATATTTAGAGAGCATATCCATGAAAACAAAGGCTTCAAAATGAGACCAAGTACGTATTTCTATCTCCTCGCCTTCTCTGTAAATAGGAGTCAGAAGTTGAAGAACGGTCTATATGAAACATGTAACTTTGCAATCCTTGCTGAGCATACCACAGGCTTTACATACGCACGATATTTAGAGAGCATAGACATGAAAACGAAGGCTTCAAAATGAGACCAAGTACGTCTTTCTATCTCGTCGCCTTCTTTGTAAATTGGCGTCAGAAGTTGAAGAATGGTGTCTATGAAACATGTTACTTTGAAATCCTTGCTGAGCATACCACGGGCTTTACATACGCACGATATTTAGAGAGCATAGACATTAAAACAAAGGCTTCAGAATGAGACCAAGTACGTCTTTCTATCTCCTCGCCTTCTCTGTAAATGGGCGTCAGAATTTGAAGAACGGTCTCTATGAAACATGTAACTTTGCAATCCTTGCTGAGCATACAACGGGCTTTACATACGCACGATATTTAGAGAGCATATACATGAAATCAAAGGCTTCAAAATGAGACCAAGTACGTCTTTCTCTCTCCTCGCCTTCTCTGTAAATCGAGGTCAGAATTTGAAGAATGGTCTCTATGAAACATGTAACCTTGCAATCCTTGCTGAGCATACCACGGGCTTTACATACGCACGATATTTAGAGAGCAAATACAAGGGAACAAAGGCTTCAAAATGAGATCAAGTACATATTTTTATCTCCTCGCTTTCTCTGTAAATCGGCGTCAGAAGTTGAAGAATGGTGTCTATGAAGATGAAGAACAGTCTCTATGAAACATGTAACTTTGCAATCCTTGCTGAGCATACCACGGGCTTTACATACGCACGATATTTAGAGAGCATATCCATGAAAACGAAGGCTTCAAAATGAGACCAAGTAAGTATTTCTTTCTCCTCGCTTTCTCTGTAAATCGGCGTCAGAAGTTGAAGAATGGTGTCTATGAAGATGAAGAACAGTCTCTATGAAACATGTAACTTTGAAATCCTTGCTGAGCATACCACGGGCTTTACATACGCACGATATTTAGAGAGCATATACAAGAAATAAAAGGCTTCAAAATGAGACCAAGTACGTCTTTCTATCTCCTCGCCTTCTTTGTAAATCGGCGTCAGAAGTTTAAGAACGGTCTCTATGAAACATGTAACTTTGAAATCCTTGCTGAGCATACCACGGGCTTTACATACGCACGATATTTAGAGAGCATAGACATTAAAACAAAGGCTTCAAATGAGACCAAGTACGTCTTTCTATCTCGTCGCCTTCTTTGTAAATCGGCGTCAGAAGTTGAAGAATGGTCTCTATGAAACATGTAACTTTGCAACCCTTGCTGAGCATACCACGGGCTTTACATACGTACGATACTTAGAGAGCATATACATGAAAACAAAGGCTTCAAAATGAGTCCAAGTACGTCTTTCTATCTCCTCGCCTTCTTTGTAAATCGGCGTCAGAAGTTTAAGAACGGTCTCTATGAAACATGTTACTTTGAAATCCTTGCTGAGCATACCACGGGCTTTACATACGCACGATATTTAGAGAGCATAGACATTAAAACAAAGGCTTCAAATGAGACCAAGTACGTCTTTCTATCTCGTCGCCTTCTTTGTAAATTGGCGTCAGAAGTTGAAGAATGGTGTCTATGAAACATGTTACTTTGAAATCCTTGCTGAGCATACCACGGGCTTTACATACGCACGATATTTAGAGAGCATATACATGAAAACAAAGGCTTCAAAATGAGACCAAGTACGTCTTTCTATCTCCTCGCTTCTCTGTAAATCGGCGTCAGAAGTTGAAGAACGGTCTCTATGAAACATGTAACTTTGCAACCCTTGCTGAGCATACCACGGGCTTTACATACGCACGATATTTGGAGAGAACATACAAGGGAACAAAGGCTTCAAAATGAGACCAAGTACGTCTTTTTATCTCTTCGCCTTCTCTTTTAATCGGCGTCAGAAGTTGAGAACGGTGTCTATGAAGATGAATAACAATCTCTATGAAACATGTAACTTTGAAATCCTTGCTGAGCATACCACGGGCTTTACATACGCACGATATTTAGAGAGCATAGACATTAAAACAAAGGCTTCAAAATGAGACCAAGTACGTCTTTCTATCTCCTCGCCTTCTCTGTAAATGGGCGTCAGAATTTGAAGAACGGTCTCTATGAAACATGTAACTTTGCAATCCTTGCTGAGCATACAACGGGCTTTACATACGCACGATATTTAGAGAGCAAATACAAGGGAACAAAGGCTTCAAAATGAGATCAAGTACATATTTTTATCTCCTCGCTTTCTCTGTAAATCGGCGTCAGAAGTTGAAGAATGGTGTCTATGAAGATGAAGAACAGTCTCTATGAAACATGTAACTTTGCAATCCTTGCTGAGCATACCACGGGCTTTACATACGCACGATATTTAGAGAGCATATCCATGAAAACGAAGGCTTCAAAATGAGACCAAGTACGTATTTCTATCTCCTCGCTTTCTCTGTAAATCGGCGTCAGAAGTTGAAGAACGGTCTATATGAAACATGTAACTTTGCAATCCTTGCTGAGCATACCACAGGCTTTACATACGCACGATATTTAGAGAGCATAGACATGAAAACGAAGGCTTCAAAATGAGACCAAGTACGTCTTTCTATCTCCTCGCCTTCTTTGTAAATCGGCGTCAGAAGTTTAAGAACGGTCTCTATGAAACATGTTACTTTGAAATCCTTGCTGAGCATACCACGGGCTTTACATACGCACGATATTTAGAGAGCATAGACATTAAAACAAAGGCTTCAAATGAGACCAAGTACGTCTTTCTATCTCCTCGCCTTCTTTGTAAATTGGCGTCAGAAGTTGAAGAATGGTGTCTATGAAACATGTTACTTTGAAATCCTTGCTGGACATACCACAGGCTTTACATACGCACGATTTTTCGAGAGCATAGACATGAAAACGAAGGCTTCAAAATGAGATCAAGTACATATTTCTATCTCCTCGCTTTCTCTGTAAATCGGCGTCAGAAGTTGAAGAATGGTGTCTATGAAGATGAAGAACAGTCTCTATGAAACATGTAACTTTGCAATCCTTGCTGAGCATACCACGGGCTTTACATACGCACGATATTTAGAGAGCATATTCATGAAAACGAAGGCTTCAAAATGAGACCACGTACGTATTTCTATCTCCTCGCTTTCTCTGTAAATCGGCGTCAGAAGTTGAAGAATGGTGTCTATGAAGATGAAGAAAAGTCTCTATGAAACATGTAACATTGCAATCCTTGCTGAGCATACAACGGGCTTTACATACGCACGATATTTAGAGAGCATATACATGAAATCAAAGGCTTCAAACAGTCAGAAGTTGAAGAACGGTCTCTATGAAACATGTAACTTTGCAATCCTTGCTGAGCATACCACAGGCCTTACATACGCACGATATTTAGAGAGCATAGACATGAAAACGAAGGCTTCAAAATGAGACCAAGTACGTCTTTCTATCTCCTCGCCTTCTCTGTAAATCGGCGTCAGAAGTTGAAGAACAGTCTCTATGAAACATGTAACTTTGCAATCCTTGCTGAGCATACCACGGGCTTTACATACGCACGATATTTAGAGAGCATATCCATGAAAACAAAGGCTTCAAAATGAGACCAAGTACGTATTTCTTTCTCCTCGCTTTCTCTGTAAATCGGCGTCAGAAGTTGAAGAATGGTGTCTATGAAGATGAAGAACAGTCTCTATGAAACATGTAACTTTGAAATCCTTGCTGAGCATACCACGGGCTTTACATACGCACGATATTTAGAGAGCATATACATGAAATAAAAGGCTTCAAAATGAGACCAAGTACGTCTTTCTATCTCCTCGCCTTCTCTGTAAATAGGCGTCAGAAGTTGAAGAACGGTCTATATGAAACATGTAACTTTGCAATCCTTGCTGAGCATACCACAGGCTTTACATACGCACGATATTTAGAGAGCATAGACATGAAAACGAAGGCTTCCAAATGAGACCAAGTACGTCTTTCTATCTCCTCGCCTTCTTTGTAAATCGGCGTCAGAAGTTTAAGAACGGTCTCTATGAAACATGTTACTTTGAAATCCTTGCTGAGCATACCACGGGCTTTACATACGCACGATATTTAGAGAGCATAGACATGAAATAAAAGGCTTCAAAATGAGACCAAGTACGTCTTTCTATCTCCTCGCCTTCTCTGTAAATAGGCGTCAGAAGTTGAAGAACGGTCTATATGAAACAAGTAACTTTGCAATCCTTGCTTAGCATACCACAGGCTTTACATACGCACCTTATTTAGAGAGCATAGACATGAAAACGAAGGCTTCAAAATGAGACCAAGTACGTCTTTCTATCTCCTCGCCTTCTTTGTAAATCGGCGACAGAAGTTTAAGAACGGTCTCTATGAAACATGTTACTTTGAAATCCTTGCTGAGCATACCACGGGCTTTACATACGCACGATATTTAGAGAGCATAGACATTAAAACAAAGGCTTCAAATGAGACCAAGTACGTCTTTCTATCTCCTCGCCTTCTTTGTAAATTGGCGTCAGAAGTTGAAGAATGGTGTCTATGAAACATGTTACTTTGAAATCCTTGCTGGACATACCACAGGCTTTACATACGCACGATATTTCGAGAGCATAGACATGAAAACGAAGGCTTCAAAATGAGACCAAGTACGTCTTTCTATCTCCTCGCCTTCTCTGTAAATCGGCGTCAGAAGTTGAAGAATGGTCTCTATGAAACATGTAACTTTGCAACCCTTGCTGAGCATACCACGGGCTTTACATACGTACGATACTTAAGGAGCACATACCTGGGAACAAAGGCTTCAAAATGAGATCAAGTACATATTTCTATCTCCTCGCTTTCTCTGTAAATCGGCGTCAGAAGTTGAAGAATGGTGTCTATGAAGATGAAGAACAGTCTCTATGAAACATGTAACATTGCAATCCTTGCTGAGCATACAACGGGCTTTACATACGCACGATATTTAGAGAGCATATACATGAAATCAAAGGCTTCAAAATGAGACCAAGTACGTCTTTCTATCTCCTCGCCTTCTCTGTAAATAGGCGTCAGAAGTTGAAGAACGGTCTCTATGAAACATGTAACTTTGCAATCCTTGCTGAGCATACCACAGGCTTTACATACGCACGATATTTAGAGAGCATAGACATGAAAACAAAGGCTTCAAAATGAGACCAAGTACGTCTTTCTATCTCCTCGCCTTCTCTGTAAATCGGCGTCAGAAGTTGAAGAACAGTCTCTATGAAACATGTAACTTTGCAATCCTTGCTGAGCATACCACGGGCTTTACATACGCACGATATTTAGAGAGCATATCCATGAAAACGAAGGCTTCAAAATGAGACCAAGTACGTATTTCTTTCTCCTCGCTTTCTCTGTAAATCGGCGTCAGAAGTTGAAGAATGGTGTCTATGAAGATGAAGAACAGTCTCTATGAAACATGTAACTTTGAAATCCTTGCTGAGCATACCACGGGCTTTACATACGCACGATATTTAGAGAGCATATACATGAAATAAAAGGCTTCAAAATGAGACCAAGTACGTCTTTCTATCTCCTCGCCTTCTCTGTAAATAGGCGTCAGAAGTTGAAGAACGGTCTATATGAAACATGTAACTTTGCAATCCTTGCTGAGCATACCACAGGCTTTACATACGCACGATATTTAGAGAGCATAGACATGAAAACGAAGGCTTCCAAATGAGACCAAGTACGTCTTTCTATCTCCTCGCCTTCTTTGTAAATCGGCGTCAGAAGTTAAAGAACAGTCTCTATGAAACATGTTACTTTGAAATCCTTGCTGAGCATACCACGGGCTTTACATACGCACGATATTTAGAGAGCATAGACATGAAATAAAAGGCTTCAAAATGAGACCAAGTACGTCTTTCTATCTCCTCGCCTTCTCTGTAAATAGGCGTCAGAAGTTGAAGAACGGTCTATATGAAACATGTAACTTTGCAATCCTTGCTGAGCATACCACAGGCTTTACATACGCACGATATTTAGAGAGCATAGACATGAAAACGAAGGCTTCAAAATGAGACCAAGTACGTCTTTCTATCTCCTCGCCTTCTTTGTAAATCGGCGTCAGAAGTTTAAGAACGGTCTCTATGAAACATGTTACTTTGAAATCCTTGCTGAGCATACCACGGGCTTTACATACGCACGATATTTAGAGAGCATATACATGAAAACAAAGGCTTCAAAATGAGACCAAGTACGTCTTTCTATCTCCTCGCCTTCTCTGTAAATAGGCGTCAGAAGTTGAAGAACGGTCTATATGAAACATGTAACTTTGCAATCCTTGCTGAGCATACCACAGGCTTTACATACGCACGATATTTAGAGAGCATAGACATGAAAACGAAGGCTTCAAAATGAGACCAAGTACGTCTTTCTATCTCCTCGCCTTCTTTGTAAATCGGCGTCAGAAGTTTAAGAACGGTCTCTATGAAACATGTTACTTTGAAATCCTTGCTGAGCATACCACGGGCTTTACATACGCACGATATTTAGAGAGCATATCCATGAAAACGAAGGCTTCAAAATGAGACCAAGTACGTATTTCTTTCTCCTCGCTTTCTCTGTAAATCGGCGTCAGAAGTTGAAGAATGGTGTCTATGAAGATGAAGAACAGTCTCTATGAAACATGTAACTTTGAAATCCTTGCTGAGCATACCACGGGCTTTACATACGCACGATATTTAGAGAGCATATACATGAAATAAAAGGCTTCAAAATGAGACCAAGTACGTCTTTCTATCTCCTCGCCTTCTCTGTAAATAGGCGTCAGAAGTTGAAGAACGGTCTATATGAAACATGTAACTTTGCAATCCTTGCTGAGCATACCACAGGCTTTACATACGCACGATATTTAGAGAGCATAGACATGAAAACGAAGGCTTCCAAATGAGACCAAGTACGTCTTTCTATCTCCTCGCCTTCTTTGTAAATCGGCGTCAGAAGTTAAAGAACAGTCTCTATGAAACATGTTACTTTGAAATCCTTGCTGAGCATACCACGGGCTTTACATACGCACGATATTTAGAGAGCATAGACATGAAATAAAAGGCTTCAAAATGAGACCAAGTACGTCTTTCTATCTCCTCGCCTTCTCTGTAAATAGGCGTCAGAAGTTGAAGAACGGTCTATATGAAACATGTAACTTTGCAATCCTTGCTGAGCATACCACAGGCTTTACATACGCACGATATTTAGAGAGCATATACATGAAAACAAAGGCTTCAAAATGAGACCAAGTACGTCTTTCTATCTCCTCGCCTTCTTTGTAAATCGGCGTCAGAAGTTTAAGAACGGTCTCTATGAAACATGTTACTTTGAAATCCTTGCTGAGCATACCACGGGCTTTACATACGCACGATATTTAGAGAGCATATACATGAAATAAAAGGCTTCAAAATGAGACCAAGTACGTCTTTCTATCTCCTCGCCTTCTCTGTAAATAGGCGTCAGAAGTTGAAGAACGGTCTATATGAAACATGTAACTTTGCAATCCTTGCTGAGCATACCACAGGCTTTACATACGCACGATATTTAGAGAGCATAGACATGAAAACGAAGGCTTCAAAATGAGACCAAGTACGTCTTTCTATCTCCTCGCCTTCTTTGTAAATCGGCGTCAGAAGTTTAAGAACGGTCTCTATGAAACATGTTACTTTGAAATCCTTGCTGAGCATACCACGGGCTTTACATACGCACGATATTTAGAGAGCATAGACATTAAAACAAAGGCTTCAAATGAGACCAAGTACGTCTTTCTATCTCGTCGCCTTCTTTGTAAATTGGCGTCAGAAGTTGAAGAATGGTGTCTATGAAACATGTTACTTTGAAATCCTTGCTGGACATACCACAGGCTTTACATATGCACGATATTTAGAGAGCATAGACATGAAAACGAAGGCTTCAAAATGAGACCAAGTACGTCTTTCTATCTCCTCGCCTTCTTTGTAAATCGGCGTCAGAAGTTGAAGAATGGTCTCTATGAAACATGTAACTTTGCAACCCTTGCTGAGCATACCACGGGCTTTACATACGTACGATACTTAAGGAGCACATACCTGGGAACAAAGGCTTCAAAATGAGATCAAGTACATATTTCTATCTCCTCGCCTTCTCTGTAAATCGGCGTCAGAAGTTGAAGAATGGTGTCTATGAAGATGAAGAACAGTCTCTATGAAACATGTAACTTTGCAATCCTTGCTGAGCATACCACGGGCTTTACATACGCACGATATTTAGAGAGCATATTCATGAAAACAAAGGCTTCAAAATGAGACCACGTACGTATTTCTATCTCCTCGCTTTCTCTGTAAATCGGCGTCAGAAGTTGAAGAATGGTGTCTATGAAGATGAAGAAAAGTCTCTATGAAACATGTAACATTGCAATCCTTGCTGAGCATACAACGGGCTTTACATACGCACGATATTTAGAGAGCATATACATGAAATCAAAGACTTCAAAATGAGACCAAGTACGTCTTTCTATCTCCTCGCCTTCTCTGTAAATAGGCGTCAGAAGTTGAAGAACGGTCTCTATGAAACATGTAACTTTGCAATCCTTGCTGAGCATACCACAGGCCTTACATACGCACGATATTTAGAGAGCATAGACATGAAAACGAAGGCTTCAAAATGAGACCAAGTACGTCTTTCTATCTCCTCGCCTTCTCTGTAAATCGGCGTCAGAAGTTGAAGAATGGTCTCTATGAAACATGTAACTTTTCAACCCTTGCTGAGCATACCACGGGCTTTACATACGCACGATATTTAGAGAGCACATACAAGGGAACAAAGGCTTCAAAATGAGACCACGTACGTATTTCTGTCTCCTCGCTTTCTCTGTAAATCGGCGTCAGAAGTTGAAGAATGGTGTCTATGAAGATGAAGAACAGTCTCTATGAAACATGTAACATTGCAATCCTTGCTGAGCATACAACGGGCTTTACATACGCACGATATTTAGAGAGCATAGACATGAAAACGAAGGCTTCAAAATGAGACCAAGTACGTCTTTCTATCTCCTCGCCTTCTCTGTAAATCGGCGTCAGAAGTTGAAGAATGGTCTCTATGAAACATGTAACTTTGCAACCCTTGCTGAGCATACCACGGGCTTTACATACGCACGATATTTAGAGAGCACATACAAGAGAACAAAGGCTTCAAAATGAGACCAAGTACGTCTTTCTATCTCCTCGCCTTCTCTGTAAATCGGCGTCAGAATTTGAAGAATGGTCTCTATGAAACATGTAACTTTGCAACCCTTGCTGAGCATACCACGGGCTTTACATACGCACGATATTTAGAGAGTATATACATGAAAACGAAGGCTTCAAAATGAGACCAAGTACGTCTTTCTTTCTCCTCGCCTTCTCTGTAAATCGGCGTCAGAAGTTGAAGAACGGTGTCTATGAAGATGAAGAACAGTCTCTATGAAACATGTAACTTTGCAATCCTTGCTGAGCATACCACGGGCTTTACATACGCACGATACATAGAGAGCATATACATGGAAACAAAGGCTTCGAAATGAGACCAAGTACGTCTTTCTATCTTCTTGCCTTCTCTGTAAATCGGCGTCAGAAGTTGAGAACGGTGTCTATGAAGATGAAGAACGGTCTCTATGAAACATGTAACTTTGCAATCCTTGCTGAGCATACCACGGGCTTTACATACGCACGATATTTAAATAGCATATTCATTAAAATAAAGGCTTCAAAATGAGACCAAGTACGTCTTTCTATCTCGTCGCCTTCTCTGTAAATCGGCGTCAGAAGTTGAAGTATGGTGTCTATGAAGATGAAGAACAGTCTCTATGAAACATGTAACTTTGCAATCCTTGCTGAGCATACCACGGGCTTTACATACGCACGATATTTAGAGAGCATAGACATTAAAACAAAGGCTTCAAAATAGGACCAAGTACGTCTTTCTATCTCCTCGCCTTCTCTGTAAATGGGCCTCAGAATTTGAAGAACGGTCTCTATGAAACATGTAACTTTGCAATCCTTGCAGAGCATACAACGGGCTTTACATACGCACGATATTTAAATAGCATATTCATTAAAATAAAGGCTTCTAAATGAGACCAAGTACGTCTTTCTATCTCGTCGCCTTCTTTGTAAATCGGCGTCAGAAGTTTAAGAACGGTCTCTATGAAACATGTAACTTTGCAATCCTTGCTGAGCATACCACGGACTTTACATACGCACGATATTTAGAGAGCATATACATGAAAACAAAGGCTTCTAAATGAGACCAAGTACGTCTTTCTATCTCCTCGACTTCTTTGTAAATCGGCGTCAGAAGTTTAAGAACGGTCTCTATGAAACATGTAACTTTGCAATCCTTGCTGAGCATACCACGGGCTTTACATACGCACGATATTTAAATAGCATATACATTAAAACAAAGGCTTCAAAATGAGACCAAGTACGTCTTTCTATCTCGTCGCCTTCTTTGTAAATCGGCGTCAGAAGTTGAAGAACGGTCTCTATGAAACATGTAACTTTGCAATCCTTGCTGAGCATACCACGGGCTTTACATACGCACGATATTTAGAGAGCACATACAAGGGAACAAAGGCTTCAAAATGAGACCAAGTACGTCTTTCTATCTCTTCGCCTTCTCTTTTAATCGGCGTCAGAAGTTGAGAACGGTGTCTATGAAGATGAATAACAATCTCTATGAAACATGTAACTTTGAAATCCTTGCTGAGCATACCACGGGCTTTACATACGCACGATATTTAGAGAGCATATACATGAAAACAAAGGCTTCAAAATGAGTCCAAGTACGTCTTTCTATCTCCTCGCCTTCCTTGTAAATCGGCGTCAGAAGTTTAAGAACGGTCTCTATGAAACATGTAACTTTGCAATCCTTGCTGAGCATACCACGGGCTTTACATACGCACGATATTTAGAGAGCATATACATGGAAACAAAGGCTTCGAAATGAGACCAAGTACGTCTTTCTATCTTCTTGCCTTCTCTGTAAATCGGCGTCAGAAGTTGAGAACGGTGTCTATGAAGATGAAGAACGGTCTCTATGAAACATGTAACTTTGCAATCCTTGCTGAGCATACCACGGGCTTTACATACGCACGATATTTAGAGAGCATATACATGAAAACAAAGGCTTCAAAATGAGTCCAAGTACGTCTTTCTATCTCCTTGCCTTCTTTGTAAATCGGCGTCAGAAGTTTAAGAACGGTCTCTATGAAACATGTAACTTTGCAATCCTTGCTGAGCATACCACGGGCTTTACATACGCACGATATTTAGAGAGCATATACATGAAAACAAAGGCTTCTAAATGAGACCAAGTACGTCTTTCTATCTCCTCGACTTCTTTGTAAATCGGCGTCAGAAGTTTAAGAACGGTCTCTATGAAACATGTAACTTTGCAATCCTTGCTGAGCATACCACGGGCTTTACATACGCACGATATTTAAATAGCATATACATTAAAACAAAGGCTTCAAAATGAGACCAAGTACGTCTTTCTATCTCGTCGCCTTCTTTGTAAATCGGCGTCAGAAGTTGAAGAACGGTCTCTATGAAACATGTAACTTTGCAATCCTTGCTGAGCATACCACGGGCTTTACATACGCACGATATTAAGAGAGCACATACAAGGGAACAAAGGCTTCAAAATGAGACCAAGTACGTCTTTCTATCTCTTCGCCTTCTCTTTTATTCGGCGTCAGAAGTTGAGAACGGTGTCTATGAAGACGAATAACAATCTCTATGAAACATGTAACTTTGAAATCCTTGCTGAGCATACCACGGGCTTTACATACGCACGATATTTAGAGAGCATATACATGAAAACAAAGGCTTCAAAATGAGTCCAAGTACGTCTTTCTATCTCCTCGCCTTCCTTGTAAATCGGCGTCAGAAGTTTAAGAACGGTCTCTATGAAACATGTAACTTTGCAATCCTTGCTGAGCATACCACGGGCTTTACATACGCACGATATTTAGAGAGCATATACATGGAAACAAAGGCTTCGAAATGAGACCAAGTACGTCTTTCTATCTTCTTGCCTTCTCTGTAAATCGGCGTCAGAAGTTGAGAACGGTGTCTATGAAGATGAAGAACGGTCTCTATGAAACATGTAACTTTGCAATCCTTGCTGAGCATACCACGGGCTTTACATACGCACGATATTTAGAGAGCAAATACATGGAAACAAAGGCTTCGAAATGAGACCAAGTCCGTCTTTCTATCTTCTTGCCTTCTCTGTAAATCGGCGTCAGAAGTTGAGAACGGTGTCTATGAAGATGAAGAACGGTCTCTATGAAACATGTAACTTTGCAATCCTTGCTGAGCATACCACGGGCTTTACATACGCACGATATTTAGAGAGCACATACAAGGGAACAAAGGCTTCAAAATGAGACCAAGTACGTCTTTCTATCTCTTCGCCTTCTCTTTTAATCGGCGTCAGAAGTTGAGAACGGTGTCTATGAAGATGAAGAACGGTCTCTATGAAACATGTAACTTTGAAATCCTTGCTGAGCATACCACGGGCTTTACATACGCACGATATTTAGAGAGCATATACATGAAAACAAAGGCTGCAAAATGAGTCCAAGTACGTCTTTCTATCTCCTCGCCTTCCTTGTAAATCGGCGTCAGAATTTTAAGAACGGTCTCTATGAAACATGTAACTTTGCAATCCTTGCTGAGCATACCACGGGCTTTACATACGCACGATATTTAGAGAGCATATACATGAAAACAAAGGCTTCTAAATGAGACCAAGTACGTCTTTCTATCTCCTCGACTTCTTTGTAAATCGGCGTCAGAAGTTTAAGAACGGTCTCTATGAAACATGTAACTTTGCAATCCTTGCTGAGCATACCACGGGCTTTACATACGCACGATATTTAAATAGCATATACATTAAAACAAAGGCTTCAAAATGAGACAAGTACGTCTTTCTATCTCGCCTTCTTTGTAAATCGGCGTCAGAAGTTGAAGAACGGTCTCTATGAAACATGTAACTTTGCAATCCTTGCTGAGCATACCACGGGCTTTACATACGCACGATATTTAGAGAGCACATACAAGGGAACAA
>JAKUCG020000022.1:0-25972 GCA_022539655.2 Ceriodaphnia dubia | reverse complement strand
TAAGGTACCCCCTGTACAAAATATATTTTTTAGCATGTATACAGTGTATTTTCATCAGAATATTACCTCTTGCACGGAAAAAATTATTTCCCATGTTATAAGGTACCCCCTGTACAAAATATATTTTTTAGCATGTATACAGTGTATTTTCATCAAAATATTACCTCTTGCACGGAAAAAATTATTTCCCATGTTATAAGGTACCCCTCAGTGTATTTTAATCAAAATATTAACTCTTGCACGGAAAAAAAAATTTCCCATGTTATAAGCTACCCCCTGTACAAAATATATTTTTTAGCATGTATACAGTGTATTTTAATCAAAATATTACCTCTTGCACGGAAAAAATTATTTCCCATGTTATAAGGTACCCCCTGTACAAAATATATTTTTTAGCATGTATACAGTGTATTTTCATCAAAATATTACCTCTTGCACGGAAAAAATTATTTCCCATGTTATAAGGTACCCCCTGTACAAAATATATTTTTTAGCATGTATACAGTGTATTTTCATCAAAATATTACCTCTTGCAAGGAAAAAATTATTTCCCATGTTATAAGGTACCCCCTGTACAAAATATATTTTTTAGCATGTATACAGTGTATTTTCATCAAAATATTACCTCTTGCACGGAAAAAATTATTTCCCATGTTATAAGGTACCCCCTGTACAAAATATATTTTTTAGCATGTATACAGTGTATTTTCATCAAAATATTACCTCTTGCACGGAAAAAATTATTTCCCATGTTATAAGGTACCCCCTGTACAAAATATATTTTTTAGCATGTATACAGTGTATTTTCATCAAAATATTACCTCTTGCACGGAAAAAATTATTTCCCATGCTATAAGGTACCCCCTGTACAAAATATATTTTTTAGCATGTATACAGTGTATTTTCATCAAAATATTACCTCTTGCACGGAAAAAATTATTTCCCATGTTATAAGGTACCCCCTGTACAAAATATATTTTTTAGCATGTATACAGTGTATTTTCATCAAAATATTACCTCTTGCACGGAAAAAATTATTTCCCATGTTATAAGGTACCCCCTGTACAAAATATATTTTTTAGCATGTATACAGTGTATTTTCATCAAAATATTACCTCTTGCACGGAAAAAATTATTTCCCATGTTATAAGGTACCCCCTGTACAAAATATATTTTTTAGCATGTATACAGTGTATTTTCATCAAAATATTACCTCTTGCACGGAAAAAATTATTTCCCATGTTATAAGGTACCCCCTGTACAAAATATATTTTTTAGCATGTATACAGTGTATTTTCATCAAAATATTACCTCTTGCACGGAAAAAATTATTTCCCATGTTATAAGGTACCCCCTGTACAAAATATATTTTTTAGCATGTATACAGTGTATTTTCATCAAAATATTACCTCTTGCACGGAAAAAATTATTTCCCATGTTATAAGGTACCCCCTGTACAAAATATATTTTTTAGCATGTATACAGTGTATTTTCATCAAAATATTACCTCTTGCACGGAAAAAATTATTTCCCATGTTATAAGGTACCCCCTGTACAAAATATATTTTTTAGCATGTATACAGTGTATTTTCATCAAAATATTACCTCTTGCACGGAAAAAATTATTTCCCATGTTATAAGGTACCCCCTGTACAAAATATATTTTTTAGCATGTATACAGTGTATTTTCATCAAAATATTACCTCTTGCACGGAAAAAATTATTTCCCATGTTATAAGGTACCCCCTGTACAAAATATATTTTTTAGCATGTATACAGTGTATTTTCATCAAAATATTACCTCTTGCACGGAAAAAATTATTTCCCATGTTATAAGGTACCCCCTGTACAAAATATATTTTTTAGCATGTATACAGTGTATTTTCATCAAAATATTACCTCTTGCACGGAAAAAATTATTTCCCATGTTATAAGGTACCCCCTGTACAAAATATATTTTTTAGCATGTATACAGTGTATTTTCATCAAAATATTACCTCTTGCACGGAAAAAATTATTTCCCATGTTATAAGGTACCCCCTGTACAAAATATATTTTTTAGCATGTATACAGTGTATTTTCATCAAAATATTACCTCTTGCACGGAAAAAATTATTTCCCATGTTATAAGGTACCCCCTGTACAAAATATATTTTTTAGCATGTATACAGTGTATTTTCATCAAAATATTACCTCTTGCACGGAAAAAATTATTTCCCATGTTATAAGGTACCCCCTACAAAATATATTTTTTAGCATGTATACAGTGTATTTTCATCAAAATATTACCTCTTGCACGGAAAAAATTATTTCCCATGTTATAAGGTACCCCCTGTACAAAATATAAGTGTATTTTAATCAAAATATTACCTCTTGCACGGAAAAAATAATTTCCCATGTTATAAGGTACCCCCTGTACAAAATATATTTTTTAGCATGTATACAGTGTATTTTCATCAAAATATTACCTCTTGCACGGAAAAAATAATTTCCCATGTTATAAGGTACCCCCTGTACAAAATATATTTTTTAGCATGTATACAGTGTATTTTCATCAAAATATTACCTCTTGCACGGAAAAAATAATTTTCCATGTTATAAGGTACCCCCTGTACAAAATATATTTTTTAGCATGTATACAGTGTATTTTCATCAAAATATTACCTCTTGCACGGAAAAAATTATTTCCCATGTTATAAGGTACCCCCTGTACAAAATATATTTTTTAGCATGTATACAGTGTATTTTCATCAAAATATTACCTCTTGCACGGAAAAAATTATTTCCCATGTTATAAGGTACCCCCTGTACAAAATATATTTTTTAGCATGTATACAGTGTATTTTCATCAAAATATTACCTCTTGCACGGAAAAAATTATTTCCCATGTTATAAGGTACCCCCTGTACAAAATATATTTTTTAGCATGTATACAGTGTATTTTCATCAAAATATTACCTCTTGCACGGAAAAAATTATTTCCCATGTTATAAGGTACCCCCTGTACAAAATATATTTTTTAGCATGTATACAGTGTATTTTCATCAAAATATTACCTCTTGCACGGAAAAAATTATTTCCCATGTTATAAGGTACCCCCTGTACAAAATATATTTTTTAGCATGTATACAGTGTATTTTCATCAAAATATTACCTCTTGCACGGAAAAAATAATTTCCCATGTTATAAGGTACCCCCTGTACAAAATATATTTTTTAGCATGTATACAGTGTATTTTCATCAAAATATTACCTCTTGCACGGAAAAAATAATTTCCCATGTTATAAGGTACCCCCTGTACAAAATATATTTTTTAGCATGTATACAGTGTATTTTCATCAAAATATTACCTCTTGCACGGAAAAAATTATTTCCCATGTTATAAGGTACCCCCTGTACAAAATATATTTTTTAGCATGTATACAGTGTATTTTCATCAAAATATTACCTCTTGCACGGAAAAAATAATTTCCCATGTTATAAGGTACCCCCTGTACAAAATATATTTTTTAGCATGTATACAGTGTATTTTCATCAAAATATTACCTCTTGCACGGAAAAAATTATTTCCCATGTTATAAGGTACCCCCTGTACAAAATATATTTTTTAGCATGTATACAGTGTATTTTCATCAAAATATTACCTCTTGCACGGAAAAAATTATTTCCCATGTTATAAGGTACCCCCTGTACAAAATATATTTTTTAGCATGTATACAGTGTATTTTCATCAAAATATTACCTCTTGCACGGAAAAAATTATTTCCCATGTTATAAGGTACCCCCTGTACAAAATATATTTTTTAGCATGTATACAGTGTATTTTCATCAAAATATTACCTCTTGCACGGAAAAAATTATTTCCCATGTTATAAGGTACCCCCTGTACAAAATATATTTTTTAGCATGTATACAGTGTATTTTCATCAAAATATTACCTCTTGCACGGAAAAAATTATTTCCCATGTTATAAGGTACCCCCTGTACAAAATATATTTTTTAGCATGTATACAGTGTATTTTCATCAAAATATTACCTCTTGCACGGAAAAAATTATTTCCCATGTTATAAGGTACCCCCTGTACAAAATATATTTTTTAGCATGTATACAGTGTATTTTCATCAAAATATTACCTCTTGCACGGAAAAAATTATTTCCCATGTTATAAGGTACCCCCTGTACAAAATATATTTTTTAGCATGTATACAGTGTATTTTCATCAAAATATTACCTCTTACACGGAAAAAATTATTTCCCATGTTATAAGGTACCCCCTGTACAAAATATATTTTTTAGCATGTATACAGTGTATTTTCATCAAAATATTACCTCTTGCACGGAAAAAATATTTCCCATGTTATAAGGTACCCCCTGTACAAAATATATTTTTTAGCATGTATACAGTGTATTTTCATCAAAATATTACCTCTTGCACGGAAAAAATTATTTCCCATGTTATAAGGTACCCCCTGTACAAAATATATTTTTTAGCATGTATACAGTGTATTTTCATCAAAATATTACCTCTTGCACGGAAAAAATAATTTCCCATGTTATAAGGTACCCCCTGTACAAAATATATTTTTTAGCATGTATACAGTGTATTTTCATCAAAATATTACCTCTTGCACGGAAAAAAAAATTACCCATGTTATAAGGTACCCCCTGTACAAAATATATTTTTTAGCATGTATACAGTGTATTTTCATCAAAATATTACCTCTTGCACGGAAAAAATTATTTCCCATGTTATAAGGTACCCCCTGTACAAAATATATTTTTTAGCATGTATACAGTGTATTTTCATCAAAATATTACCTCTTGCACGGAAAAAATTATTTCCCATGTTATAAGGTACCCCCTGTACAAAATATATTTTTTAGCATGTATACAGTGTATTTTCATCAAAATATTACCTCTTGCACGGAAAAAATAATTTCCCATGTTATAAGGTACCCCCTGTACAAAATATATATTTTTTAGCATGTATACAGTGTATTTTCATCAAAATATTACCTCTTGCACGGAAAAAATAATTTCCCATGTTATAAGGTACCCCCTGTACAAAATATATTTTTTAGCATGTATACAGTGTATTTTCATCAAAATATTACCTCTTGCACGGAAAAAATAATTTCCCATGTTATAAGGTACCCCCTGTACAAAATATATTTTTTAGCATGTATACAGTGTATTTTCATCAAAATATTACCTCTTGCACGGAAAAAAATATTTCCCATGTTATAAGGTACCCCCTGTACAAAATATATTTTTTAGCATGTATACAGTGTATTTTCATCAAAATATTACCTCTTGCACGGAAAAAATAATTTCCCATGTTATAAGGTACCCCCTGTACAAAATATATTTTTTAGCATGTATACAGTGTATTTTCATCAAAATATTACCTCTTGCACGGAAAAAATAATTTCCCATGTTATAAGGTACCCCCTGTACAAAATATATTTTTTAGCATGTATACAGTGTATTTTCATCAAAATATTACCTCTTGCACGGAAAAAATAATTTCCCATGTTATAAGGTACCCCCTGTACAAAATATATTTTTTAGCATGTATACAGTGTATTTTCATCAAAATATTACCTCTTGCACGGAAAAAAATATTTCCCATGTTAAAAGGTAAAAAATATATTTTTTAGCCAGTGTATTTTCATGTTATTTCCCATGTTATAAGTACCCCCTGTACAAAATATATTTTTTAGCATGTATACAGTGTATTTTCATCAAAATATTACCTCTTGCACGGAAAAAATTATTTCCCATGTTATAAGGTACCCCCTGTACAAAATATATTTTTTAGCATGTATACAGTGTATTTTCATCAAAATATTACCTCTTGCACGGAAAAAATTATTTCCCATGTTATAAGGTACCCCCTGTACAAAATATATTTTTTAGCATGTATACAGTGTATTTTCATCAAAATATTACCTCTTGCACGGAAAAAATTATTTCCCATGTTATAAGGTACCCCCTGTACAAAATATATTTTTTAGCATGTATACAGTGTATTTTCATCAAAATATTACCTCTTGCACGGAAAAAATTATTTCCCATGTTATAAGGTACCCCCTGTACAAAATATATTTTTTAGCATGTATACAGTGTATTTTCATCAAAATATTACCTCTTGCACGGAAAAAATTATTTCCCATGTTATAAGGTACCCCCTGTACAAAATATATTTTTTAGCATGTATACAGTGTATTTTCATCAAAATATTACCTCTTGCACGGAAAAAATTATTTCCCATGTTATAAGGTACCCCCTGTACAAAATATATTTTTTAGCATGTATACAGTGTATTTTCATCAAAATATTACCTCTTGCACGGAAAAAATTATTTCCCATGTTATAAGGTACCCCCTGTACAAAATATATTTTTTAGCATGTATACAGTGTATTTTCATCAAAATATTACCTCTTGCACGGAAAAAATAATTTCCCATGTTATAAGGTACCCCCTGTACAAAATATATTTTTTAGCATGTATACAGTGTATTTTCATCAAAATATTACCTCTTGCACGGAAAAAATAATTTCCCATGTTATAAGGTACCCCCTGTACAAAATATATTTTTTAGCATGTATACAGTGTATTTTCATCAAAATATTACCTCTTGCACGGAAAAAATAATTTCCCATGTTATAAGGTACCCCCTGTACAAAATATATTTTTTAGCATGTATACAGTGTATTTTCATCAAAATATTACCTCTTGCACGGAAAAAATAATTTCCCATGTTATAAGGTACCCCCTGTACAAAATATATTTTTTAGCATGTATACAGTGTATTTTCATCAAAATATTACCTCTTGCACGGAAAAAATAATTTCCCATGTTATAAGGTACCCCCTGTACAAAATATATTTTTTAGCATGTATACAGTGTATTTTCATCAAAATATTACCTCTTGCACGGAAAAAATAATTTCCCATGTTATAAGGTACCCCCTGTACAAAATATATATATTTTTTAGCATGTATACAGTGTATTTTCATCAAAATATTACCTCTTGCACGGAAAAAATAATTTCCCATGTTATAAGGTACCCCCTGTACAAAATATATTTTTTAGCATGTATACAGTGTATTTTCATCAAAATATTACCTCTTGCACGGAAAAAATAATTTCCCATGTTATAAGGTACCCCCTGTACAAAATATATTTTTTAGCATGTATACAGTGTATTTTCATCAAAATATTACCTCTTGCACGGAAAAAATAATTTCCCATGTTATAAGGTACCCCCTGTACAAAATATATTTTTTAGCATGTATACAGTGTATTTTCATCAAAATATTACCTCTTGCACGGAAAAAATAATTTCCCATGTTATAAGGTACCCCCTGTACAAAATATATTTTTTAGCATGTATACAGTGTATTTTCATCAAAATATTACCTCTTGCACGGAAAAAATAATTTCCCATGTTATAAGGTACCCCCTGTACAAAATATATTTTTTAGCATGTATACAGTGTATTTTCATCAAAATATTACCTCTTGCACGGAAAAAATTATTTCCCATGTTATAAGGTACCCCCTGTACAAAATATATTTTTTAGCATGTATACAGTGTATTTTCATCAAAATATTACCTCTTGCACGGAAAAAATTAATTCTCATGTTATAAGGTACCCCCTGTACAAAATATATTTTTTAGCATGTATACAGTGTATTTTCATCAAAATATTACCTCTTGCACGGAAAAAATAATTTCCCATGTTATAAGGTACCCCCTGTACAAAATATATTTTTTAGCATGTATACAGTGTATTTTCATCAAAATATTACCTCTTGCACGGAAAAAATAATTTCCCATGTTATAAGGTACCCCCTGTACAAAATATATTTTTTAGCATGTATACAGTGTATTTTCATCAAAATATTACCTCTTGCACGGAAAAAATAATTTCCCATGTTATAAGGTACCCCCTGTACAAAATATATTTTTTAGCATGTATACAGTGTATTTTCATCAAAATATTACCTCTTGCACGGAAAAAATAATTTCCCATGTTATAAGGTACCCCCTGTACAAAATATATTTTTTAGCATGTATACAGTGTATTTTCATCAAAATATTACCTCTTGCACGGAAAAAATTATTTCCCATGTTATAAGGTACCCCCTGTACAAAATATATTTTTTAGCATGTATACAGTGTATTTTCATCAAAATATTACCTCTTGCACGGAAAAAATTAATTCTCATGTTATAAGGTACCCCCTGTACAAAATATATTTTTTAGCATGTATACAGTGTATTTTCATCAAAATATTACCTCTTGCACGGAAAAAATTATTTCCCATGTTATAATATATATATTTTTTAGCATGTATACAGTGTATTTTCATCAAAATATTACCTCTTGCACGGAAAAAATAATTTCCCATGTTATAAGGTACCCCCTGTACAAAATATATTTTTTAGCATGTATACAGTGTATTTTCATCAAAATATTACCTCTTGCACGGAAAAAATAATTTCCCATATTATAAGGTACCCCCTGTACAAAATATATTTTTTAGCATGTATACAGTGTATTTTCATCAAAATATTACCTCTTGCACGGAAAAAATAATTTCCCATGTTATAAGGTACCCCCTGTACAAAATATATTTTTTAGCATGTATACAGTGTATTTTCATCAAAATATTACCTCTTGCACGGAAAAAATAATTTCCCATGTTATAAGGTACCCCCTGTACAAAATATATTTTTTAGCATGTATACAGTGTATTTTCATCAAAATATTACCTCTTGCACGGAAAAAATAATTTCCCATGTTATAAGGTACCCCCTGTACAAAATATATTTTTTAGCATGTATACAGTGTATTTTCATCAAAATATTACCTCTTGCACGGAAAAAATTATTTCCCATGTTATAAGGTACCCCCTGTACAAAATATATTTTTTAGCATGTATACAGTGTATTTTCATCAAAATATTACCTCTTGCACGGAAAAAATAATTTCCCATGTTATAAGGTACCCCCTGTACAAAATATATTTTTTAGCATGTATACAGTGTATTTTCATCAAAATATTACCTCTTGCACGGAAAAAATTATTTCCCATGTTATAAGGTACCCCCTGTACAAAATATATTTTTTAGCATGTATACAGTGTATTTTCATCAAAATATTACCTCTTGCACGGAAAAAATAATTTCCCATGTTATAAGGTACCCCCTGTACAAAATATATTTTTTAGCATGTATACAGTGTATTTTCATCAAAATATTACCTCTTGCACGGAAAAAATTATTTCCCATGTTATAAGGTACCCCCTGTACAAAATATATTTTTTAGCATGTATACAGTGTATTTTCATCAAAATATTACCTCTTGCACGGAAAAAATAATTTCCCATGTTATAAGGTACCCCCTGTACAAAATATATTTTTTAGCATGTATACAGTGTATTTTCATCAAAATATTACTCATACATGTTATAAAATAAAGTAAGACAAAAATAGATTTCGCCAGTACAAAACATAAGACAAAGCCTTGTCTCAAGATTTAAAAACGTCCATACTTAAATTCTGAATTCGCTTTGATTCGTATTTTGACTTGGAATGTTTTAGATCTTATTCATTATTTTCTAATTGATCGAAAAACTAAGTAGTGGGATTTTTCCCCACAAATTTTAAAACTTTTACAATGGTAGGCCTATTGCAAAAAGTTGGGTATACTATGGAAAGAACTCGTTGGACGGCGCCGGGTACAGCCTTGCCACGTTGCACCCATGTCGATTCGCTCTCCGGCATTAAAAAACTATTTCGGTATTTATAAGGATGATTATATCATCACAAAAGACTTAGCTATTTATCGGTAGTCTATGAAAAAAATTGTCCCATTAAGTGAACAATTTTGTTCAGCTACCGCGTCCAAAACATTTTATTCGGTTTCTTCAATTTCAAATAAAACCGTCAAAGTGCCAAAAAGGCTTATCCAGAAAGTCTTAAATTCATGACTCATTACTTTTACTCTTATAAAAGTGATACCTGGATGGGGATTTACATTTCGAGTGCTTAAAATTAAAAAATACAAAAGTGAACACAAATGTTTTGGAAGCTGTTGCTGAACATCTGTTTTTAGAGAGGTAGCTGTACTGATTTTCGGAGGGGGGCGTCGATTTTCAGTATGTAAAACCTATCGAAAAAATATTTTTTTAGAATATCTTTGCAGCATTATGCGGTCTCGGTAAACGGTAGCAAGTACCATTTTTACTTTAGTGTCCTTGTCTTTTTACTCCATTTTTACTCCAGTGAGAATCCGACTTTTCATGCTCATCACGGCGGCGTCATTTTGCTCACGGAATTATAAAATTATCCCCTTCATTACATGAGCGAGTCAGTATAACATTTGATAGTCTAAAGAGGAGTAAGTAGTGAGGAGTTCATTATTTCAAGCGATTTTATATATTGGAAACGAAGCATATATTATTTAAGAATCACTAAGGTTCGAACTACAGCCCTTTACCTTAGGAAGTTTGCACTCTATACCATGGCTAACAACGTGTCAATCTTATGAGCAAAGCAGTAAGATTTGTGCTACTGTTTCCATATTATTCATCCATACTAGATAAAATTCTAAATTTTTTATTAGTTATCTTTTGGGACCGCCGAACATCAAAGAGCCATATGTCTATAAAGTTCACATATAGTTGACATCACGGTGATCATCGAGTTGAAATATAGTTCAGGGATCACTTTGACATTGATGTAGGCCTTATGGAAAAGTCTCATGAGAACCGAAATTTTCATGAGCATCATGACAATATTCTTGCCACATATCACGAAATTGAATAAGAAATATATCGAAAACATCAGTATGATGTCAATATACATGAATGGTGATAAGGATGTATATGGTAGTAACAATCTTGGAATCCTGAACATCGATTCAGTGGCTCAGTTGGTAAGACGGTAGCTGAAGCAGTAGAACATATTACAAAACGGGCATCAGGCGCTACCAGGTTCTAATCCCAGCAGCTCCAACTCAAAAACTCCAGAAAATATGTAAATAAAACTGAAAGTATTGTTATGATTGTCATGGGATCATTTTTTTATACTTGAGGATCGCTGATATTTACGGGATCGTGTTATCACGGATTATCCTGTGATTGCATACGCATTGATAATCCGGACATGATCCAGATATGCGAATCGCTTGATAAATTCAGTCGGATCTTGTCCTAGTCCTGTGATGATCACAGGATAACCAAAGAAAAATAATCTCATGACAATCCCTACATGATAATAATAATCACGGGATAGTTTATATGGTACGTGATTAATTGATGTGGATGATTATACTAGCACCACTACAATAATTGTTGAAAGATTAATGGTTAATCTTTTATCGTGATGCTATTAAATATCTACTTTAGGTTAGTTCCTTTTTATACATATATATGTAAAGAATTATTTAAAAGAGATTTCCAAGTCTCCCGTCGGTTCACGAACTTCATATGTGCAAAGATTGTAAAATAGTTGTTTGGTTAGTTGGCTACTTCTAGAATAAATCTACAGTACTTGAAATTTTATTGTTCTGTTGATCAGTAAAGTTCAACTCCATTATCAACTCTATCAACTCTAGAATGAACAGTTTTAACTCCAAAAAGTAAACTGTTAAAAATAAATGGTGAACAACGTAAGGAAACATCACCATTCAGGCCTCAGGCGGAATGTTTTGGTTACTTCATATGCTAAGTAATTTTTCATTAGCGAACACAGCAGCATTACTGGAAAAGAATAATTCAGTAGTTTCAAACGTTTAAACTAATGAATTAATATTCGATTTCAGTAGGTAAATTAAAGAAACTGGCACTTTTTAGTAGGAAAAACTCTGCTGTGAAGCTGAGCGGGTCGACTAGGCTAGTTTATTGTAAAACAAGGCCATTAAATAACTATTGATGCGTACAAATATCAATAGCATTCCGGTAGGACAGAAATGAATTATTACGGTGTTCTCTTATTAATCTATAACACAGCCATTATAAATTCATTAAAGTACCGTTCCCTAAATAATCATCTTCGTTTTATTACCTATTTTGGTAGGACAGTTTCGAAGAAATTAAGGATTTTGTATCTCCAAGAAGAGCGGAGTCTATTTTGTTTAGGCCTACTCAAAGAACAAAATTACTTCTATTTCTAAATTTACTTAAAGAATTAAAAGCAACGCAATTTATTACGGAACTAGCTTACTATAAGAGTCATAAAAACCCGAGATAAATGCAGTTAGAGTAACGATAATTGGTAGCGGAAGAAGGTTTTGGCTAAGAACTGTCGGTTTAAAAAAATAATTTGAGCTTACATTATATGTATCAGCAAACAATAGGCTAGCCAGATCGTGGTCAAATGAGAGAGGGAGCATATAGTGAAATAATAACTAGATAAGGGAGACTGGGTTCAATTGTAACAAAAAACATACTTCAATTTTTTTGTCTGTTTCTGTATTTATGATGGAACATAAAAGTTAAATAGTTATTTAGTTAATAAATCTATCATGCTTTTCTGTTACAATTATACCTACATGTCGTTAATTGGACGATTGTAACAGGAGTGGGGGTTGATTGTAACGTGCGATTTCCCATAAGAGCTACCGCTTGACGACTCACCCATTTAAAACGTTAAATCTGGTTTATAATTTTTCGTTCTTTCTGCAAGTATGCCAACGTTCAACACTCAATTAGAAGATCGGGATGCAAAGATTTAGATTTGTTTTTCCCCTAAATTATTTGGACTGTTGAAATTGTGCCACAGCACTGAACCTTTCCCGTTAAATTAATTTGTTACTCAAATAAATCTCTCAATTAAGCAAATCAGTGGTAGAACTGTGTAAAGATCATAATACCAAAACGTTTTGTGTCTTTCAAAAGACTTCAAAAGACTTGGTCAAATTTGAGCTTTATGGTAGGGAAAATAGAACAAATTTCCTAAAAATAGAACAAATTCCCTAAATTTTATTTTTGGGTTCAAAATGTTTTTTCCGTTGACTTAAAAAGCTTTCAATTGATTTATTTGAAAAAATTACTAAAGTTTATACGCAACAAAATGGCTTGATGTTGAATATTTCAGATTTGTACAGCTATTTCAAATTAACAAAACGATTTTTTTACAATTGTCACGTGTTACAATTGCCCCAGTCTCCCCTACACGTTCTTTTCTATTATCTACCCAGACAGCAGTTGACAGTTTACGTCAGAGAACCTTAAATACAAGCGTTGACCAAATTGAGGACAAACGTATGTCTCAAGTCAAAAAGAAGCTCATTGTGTAGGCATCTTGATTCTTGGGTCAAAGTAACGACTCCTTTCTACCTTGACTCGAATGTTAAACTATTACAGGACATGCGATACCCAAATAATTAACAAGAGATCAGCCGTGCTAAAAAACCCGTTTCAATAGGAACCACAAGAACCAACTGTACATTGTTTTGTTCATTAGTAAAATAAAAAATAATTCATTTTGCACATTATTTTACTATATTTTACTATATTTGATATCAATGAAGTTGGCCCTTGTAATGAGTTTGTGCCAAGGGGAGAGCGAATCGACTTGGGTGCAACGTGGCAAGGCTGTACCCGGCGCCGTCCAACGAGTTCTTTCCATAGTATACCCAACTTTTTGCAATAGGCCTACCATTGTAAAAGTTTTAAAATTTGTGGGGAAAATCCCACTCCTTAGTTTTTCGATCAATTAGAAAATAATGAATAAGATCTAAAACATTCCAAGTCAAAATACGAATCAAAGCTAATTCAGATTTAAGTATGGACGTTTCCAAATCTTGAGACAAGGCTTTGTCTTATGTTTTGTACTGGCGAAATCTATTTTTGTCTTACTTTATTTTACAACATGCATGCGGTGTTTAATTTTTCTTTACAACTCAATACTTACTGAAACAACCAAATGTAATTTATTAGGAAGACATTTGTGTGTGTAAATCTTGAGACAATGCTTTGTCTTACCTTTTTCAATTCTTTCAGCGCTCCGGGCGATACCACAACTCACCTGTCGTAGAGACGTAAAAAAGGAAATAAAAAGAACAAAATAGAATGCATTTATTACCTGAAGTATTTAATCGAATTATGCGCTAGCTGAATTTGAAATAGAAACAGTATTTTATTGGTGAAAAGTAAAAATTTCAATCGTTGAGTTCGTTCTTCATTGAGAAACCCAAAAAGAAAAAAATGAATGAAAATCTTAAGACAACGCTGTGTCGGAATGGAGTCCCTTTTTTAAGACAAAGGCTTGACTCAAGTTGTGGAGGATAGGTTGATGTATACTGTGTATTTTCATTAAAATATTACCTCTTGCACGGAAAAAATTATTTCCCATGTTATAAGGTACCCCCTGTACAAAATATATTTTTTAGCGTGTATACAGTGTATTTTCATCAAAATATTACCTCTTGCACGGAAAAAATTATTTCCCATGTTATAAGGTACCCCCTGTACAAAATATATTTTTTAGCGTGTATACAGTGTATTTTCATCAAAATATTAACTCTTGCACGGAAAAAATTATTTCCCATGTTATAAGGTACCCCCTGTACAAAATATATTTTTTAGCGTGTATACAGTGTATTTTCATCAAAATATTACCTCTTGCACGGAAAAAAATTATTTCCCATGTTATAAGGTACCCCCTGTACAAAATATATTTTTTAGCATGTATACAGTGTATTTTCATCAAAATATTACCTCTTGCACGGAAAAAATTATTTCCCATGTTATAAGGTACCCCCTGTACAAAATATATTTTTTAGCATGTATACAGTGTATTTTCATCAAAATATTACCTCTTGCACGGAAAAAATTATTTCCCATGTTATAAGGTACCCCCTGTACAAAATATATTTTTTAGCATGTATACAGTGTATTTTCATCAAAATATTACCTCTTGCACGGAAAAAATTATTTCCCATGTTATAAGGTACCCCCTGTACAAAATATATTTTTTAGCATGTATACAGTGTATTTTCATCAAAATATTACCTCTTGCACGGAAAAAATTATTTCCCATGTTATAAGGTACCCCCTGTACAAAATATATTTTTTAGCATGTATACAGTGTATTTTCATCAAAATATTACCTCTTGCACGGAAAAAATTATTTCCCATGTTATAAGGTACCCCCTGTACAAAATATATTTTTTAGCATGTATACAGTGTATTTTCATCAAAATATTACCTCTTGCACGGAAAAAATTATTTCCCATGTTATAAGGTACCCCCTGTACAAAATATATTTTTTAGCATGTATACAGTGTATTTTCATCAAAATATTACCTCTTGCACGGAAAAAATTATTTCCCATGTTATAAGGTACCCCCTGTACAAAATATATTTTTTAGCATGTATACAGTGTATTTTCATCAAAATATTACCTCTTGCACGGAAAAAATTATTTCCCATGTTATAAGGTACCCCCCTGTACAAAATATATTTTTTAGCATGTATACAGTGTATTTTCATCAAAATATTACCTCTTGCACGGAAAAAATTATTTCCCATGTTATAAGGTACCCCCTGTACAAAATATATTTTTTAGCATGTATACAGTGTATTTTCATCAAAATATTACCTCTTGCACGGAAAAAATTATTTCCCATGTTATAAGGTACCCCCTGTACAAAATATATTTTTTAGCATGTATACAGTGTATTTTCATCAAAATATTACCTCTTGCACGGAAAAAATTATTTCCCATGTTATAAGGTACCCCCTGTACAAAATATATTTTTTAGCATGTATACAGTGTATTTTCATCAAAATATTACCTCTTGCACGGAAAAAATTATTTCCCATGTTATAAGGTACCCCCTGTACAAAATATATTTTTTAGCATGTATACAGTGTATTTTCATCAAAATATTACCTCTTGCACGGAAAAAATTATTTCCCATGTTATAAGGTACCCCCTGTACAAAATATATTTTTTAGCATGTATACAGTGTATTTTCATCAAAATATTACCTCTTGCACGGAAAAAATTATTTCCCATGTTATAAGGTACCCCCTGTACAAAATATATTTTTTAGCATGTATACAGTGTATTTTCATCAAAATATTACCTCTTGCACGGAAAAAATTATTTCCCATGTTATAAGGTACCCCCTGTACAAAATATATTTTTTAGCATGTATACAGTGTATTTTCATCAAAATATTACCTCTTGCACGGAAAAAATTATTTCCCATGTTATAAGGTACCCCCTGTACAAAATATATTTTTTAGCATGTATACAGTGTATTTTCATCAAAATATTACCTCTTGCACGGAAAAAATTATTTCCCATGTTATAAGGTACCCCCTGTACAAAATATATTTTTTAGCATGTATACAGTGTATTTTCATCAAAATATTACCTCTTGCACGGAAAAAATTATTTCCCATGTTATAAGGTACCCCCTGTACAAAATATATTTTTTAGCATGTATACAGTGTATTTTCATCAAAATATTACCTCTTGCACGGAAAAAATTATTTCCCATGTTATAAGGTACCCCCTGTACAAAATATATTTTTAGCATGTATACAGTGTATTTTCATCAAAATATTACCTCTTGCACGGAAAAAATTATTTCCCATGTTATAAGGTACCCCCTGTACAAAATATATTTTTTAGCATGTATACAGTGTATTTTCATCAAAATATTACCTCTTGCACGGAAAAAATTATTTCCCATGTTATAAGGTACCCCCTGTACAAAATATATTTTTTAGCATGTATACAGTGTATTTTCATCAAAAAAAATTATTTCCCATGTTATAAGGTACCCCCTGTACAAAATATATTTTTTAGCATGTATACAGTGTATTTTCATCAAAATATTACCTCTTGCACGGAAAAATTTTTTTTCCATGTTATAAGGTACTCCCTGTACAAAATATATTTTTTAGCATGTATACAGTGTATTTTCATCAAAATATTACCTCTTGCACGGAAAAAATTATTTCCCATGTTATAAGGTACCCCCTGTACAAAATATATTTTTTAGCATGTATACAGTGTATTTTCATCAAAATATTACCTCTTGCACGGAAAAAATTATTTCCCATGTTATAAGGTACCCCCTGTACAAAATATATTTTTTAGCATGTATACAGTGTATTTTCATCAAAATATTACCTCTTGCACGGAAAAAATTATTTCCCATGTTATAAGGTACCCCCTGTACAAAATATATTTTTTAGCATGTATACAGTGTATTTTCATCAAAATATTACCTCTTGCACGGAAAAAATTATTTCCCATGTTATAAGGTACCCCCTGTACAAAATATATTTTTTAGCATGTATACAGTGTATTTTCATCAAAATATTACCTCTTGCACGGAAAAAATTATTTCCCATGTTATAAGGTACCCCCTGTACAAAATATATTTTTTTAGCATGTATACAGTGTATTTTCATCAAAATATTACCTCTTGCACGGAAAAAAATTATTTCCCATGTTATAAGGTACCCCCTGTACAAAATATATTTTTTAGCATGTATACAGTGTATTTTCATCAAAATATTACCTCTTGCACGGAAAAAATTATTTCCCATGTTATAAGGTACCCCCTGTACAAAATATATTTTTTAGCATGTATACAGTGTATTTTCATCAAAATATTACCTCTTGCACGGAAAAAATTATTTCCCATGTTATAAGGTACCCCCTGTACAAAATATATTTTTTAGCATGTATACAGTGTATTTTCATCAAAATATTACCTCTTGCACGGAAAAAATTATTTCCCATGTTATAAGGTACCCCCTGTACAAAATATATTTTTTAGCATGTATACAGTGTATTTTCATCAAAATATTACCTCTTGCACGGAAAAAATTATTTCCCATGTTATAAGGTACCCCCTGTACAAAATATATTTTTTAGCATGTATACAGTGTATTTTCATCAAAATATTACCTCTTGCACGGAAAAAATTATTTCCCATGTTATAAGGTACCCCCTGTACAAAATATATTTTTTAGCATGTATACAGTGTATTTTCATCAAAATATTACCTCTTGCACGGAAAAAATTATTTCCCATGTTATAAGGTACCCCCTGTACAAAATATATTTTTTAGCATGTATACAGTGTATTTTCATCAAAATATTACCTCTTGCACGGAAAAAATTATTTCCCATGTTATAAGGTACCCCCTGTACAAAATATATTTTTTAGCATGTATACAGTGTATTTTCATCAAAATATTACCTCTTGCACGGAAAAAATTATTTCCCATGTTATAAGGTACCCCCTGTACAAAATATATTTTTTAGCATGTATACAGTGTATTTTCATCAAAATATTACCTCTTGCACGGAAAAAATTATTTCCCATGTTATAAGGTACCCCCTGTACAAAATATATTTTTTAGCATGTATACAGTGTATTTTCATCAAAATATTACCTCTTGCACGGAAAAAATTATTTCCCATGTTATAAGGTACCCCCTGTACAAAATATATTTTTTAGCATGTATACAGTGTATTTTCATCAAAATATTACCTCTTGCACGGAAAAAATTATTTCCCATGTTATAAGGTACCCCCTGTACAAAATATATTTTTTAGCATGTATACAGTGTATTTTCATCAAAATATTACCTCTTGCACGGAAAAAATTATTTCCCATGTTATAAGGTACCCCCTGTACAAAATATATTTTTTAGCATGTATACAGTGTATTTTCATCAAAATATTACCTCTTGCACGGAAAAAATTATTTCCCATGTTATAAGGTACCCCCTGTACAAAATATATTTTTTAGCATGTATACAGTGTATTTTCATCAAAATATTACCTCTTGCACGGAAAAAATTATTTCCCATGTTATAAGGTACCCCCTGTACAAAATATATTTTTTAGCATGTATACAGTGTATTTTCATCAAAATATTACCTCTTGCACAGAAAAAATTATTTCCCATGTTATAAGGTACCCCCTGTACAAAATATATTTTTTAGCATGTATACAGTGTATTTTCATCAAAATATTACCTCTTGCACGGAAAAAATTATTTCCCATGTTATAAGGTACCCCCTGTACAAAATATATTTTTTAGCATGTATACAGTGTATTTTCATCAAAATATTACCTCTTGCACGGAAAAAAATTATTTCCCATGTTATAAGGTACCCCCTGTACAAAATATATTTTTTAGCATGTATACAGTGTATTTTCATCAAAATATTACCTCTTGCACAGAAAAAATTATTTCCCATGTTATAAGGTACCCCCTGTACAAAATATATTTTTTAGCATGTATACAGTGTATTTTCATCAAAATATTACCTCTTGCACGGAAAAAATTATTTCCCATGTTATAAGGTACCCCCTGTACAAAATATATTTTTTAGCATGTATACAGTGTATTTTCATCAAAATATTACCTCTTGCACGGAAAAAATTATTTCCCATGTTATAAGGTACCCCCTGTACAAAATATATTTTTTAGCATGTATACAGTGTATTTTCATCAAAATATTACCTCTTGCACGGAAAAAATTATTTCCCATGTTATAAGGTACCCCCTGTACAAAATATTACCTCTTGCACGGAAAAATTATTTCCCATGTTATAAGGTACCCCCTGTACAAAATATATTTTTTAGCATGTATACAGTGTATTTTCATCAAAATATTACCTCTTGCACGGAAAAAATTATTTCCCATGTTATAAGGTACCCCCTGTACAAAATATATTTTTTAGCATGTATACAGTGTATTTTCATCAAAATATTACCTCTTGCACGGAAAAAATTATTTCCCATGTTATAAGGTACCCCCTGTACAAAATATATTTTTTAGCATGTATACAGTGTATTTTCATCAAAATATTACCTCTTGCACGGAAAAAATTATTTCCCATGTTATAAGGTACCCCCTGTACAAAATATATTTTTTAGCATGTATACAGTGTATTTTCATCAAAATATTACCTCTTGCACGGAAAAAATTATTTCCCATGTTATAAGGTACCCCCTGTACAAAATATATTTTTTAGCATGTATACAGTGTATTTTCATCAAAATATTACCTCTTGCACGGAAAAAATTATTTCCCATGTTATAAGGTACCCCCTGTACAAAATATATTTTTTAGCATGTATACAGTGTATTTTCATCAAAATATTACCTCTTGCACGGAAAAAATTATTTCCCATGTTATAAGGTACCCCCTGTACAAAATATATTTTTTAGCATGTATACAGTGTATTTTCATCAAAATATTACCTCTTGCACGGAAAAAATTATTTCCCATGTTATAAGGTACCCCCTGTACAAAATATATTTTTTAGCATGTATACAGTGTATTTTCATCAAAATATTACCTCTTGCACGGAAAAAATTATTTCCCATGTTATAAGGTACCCCCTGTACAAAATATATTTTTTAGCATGTATACAGTGTATTTTCATCAAAATATTACCTCTTGCACGGAAAAAATTATTTCCCATGTTATAAGGTACCCCCTGTACAAAATATATTTTTTAGCATGTATACAGTGTATTTTCATCAAAATATTACCTCTTGCACGGAAAAAATTATTTCCCATGTTATAAGGTACCCCCTGTACAAAATATATTTTTTAGCATGTATACAGTGTATTTTCATCAAAATATTACCTCTTGCACGGAAAAAATTATTTCCCATGTTATAAGGTACCCCCTGTACAAAATATATTTTTTAGCATGTATACAGTGTATTTTCATCAAAATATTACCTCTTGCACGGAAAAAATTATTTCCCATGTTATAAGGTACCCCCTGTACAAAATATATTTTTTAGCATGTATACAGTGTATTTTCATCAAAATATTACCTCTTGCACGGAAAAAATTATTTCCCATGTTATAAGGTACCCCCTGTACAAAATATATTTTTTAGCATGTATACAGTGTATTTTCATCAAAATATTACCTCTTGCACGGAAAAAATTATTTCCCATGTTATAAGGTACCCCCTGTACAAAATATATTTTTTAGCATGTATACAGTGTATTTTCATCAAAATATTACCTCTTGCACGGAAAAAATTATTTCCCATGTTATAAGGTACCCCCTGTACAAAATATATTTTTTAGCATGTATACAGTGTATTTTCATCAAAATATTACCTCTTGCACGGAAAAAATTATTTCCCATGTTATAAGGTACCCCCTGTACAAAATATATTTTTTAGCATGTATACAGTGTATTTTCATCAAAATATTACCTCTTGCACGGAAAAAATTATTTCCCATGTTATAAGGTACCCCCTGTACAAAATATATTTTTTAGCATGTATACAGTGTATTTTCATCAAAATATTACCTCTTGCACGGAAAAAATTATTTCCCATGTTATAAGGTACCCCCTGTACAAAATATATTTTTTAGCATGTATACAGTGTATTTTCATCAAAATATTACCTCTTGCACGGAAAAAATTATTTCCCATGTTATAAGGTACCCCCTGTACAAAATATATTTTTTAGCATGTATACAGTGTATTTTCATCAAAATATTACCTCTTGCACGGAAAAAATTATTTCCCATGTTATAAGGTACCCCCTGTACAAAATATATTTTTTAGCATGTATACAGTGTATTTTCATCAAAATATTACCTCTTGCACGGAAAAAATTATTTCCCATGTTATAAGGTACCCCCTGTACAAAATATATTTTTTAGCATGTATACAGTGTATTTTCATCAAAATATTACCTCTTGCACGGAAAAATTATTTCCCATGTTATAAGGTACCCCCTGTACAAAATATATTTTTTAGCATGTATACAGTGTATTTTCATCAAAATATTACCTCTTGCACGGAAAAAATTATTTCCCATGTTATAAGGTACCCCCTGTACAAAATATATTTTTTAGCATGTATACAGTGTATTTTCATCAAAATATTACCTCTTGCACGGAAAAAATTATTTCCCATGTTATAAGGTACCCCCTGTACAAAATATATTTTTTAGATGTATACAGTGTATTTTCATCAAAATATTACCTCTTGCACGGAAAAATTTTTTTTCCATGTTATAAGGTACTCCCTGTACAAAATATATTTTTTAGCATGTATACAGTGTATTTTCATCAAAATATTACCTCTTGCACGGAAAAAATTATTTCCCATGTTATAAGGTACCCCCTGTACAAAATATATTTTTTAGCATGTATACAGTGTATTTTCATCAAAATATTACCTCTTGCACGGAAAAAATTATTTCCCATGTTATAAGGTACCCCCTGTACAAAATATATTTTTTAGCATGTATACAGTGTATTTTCATCAAAATATTACCTCTTGCACGGAAAAAATTATTTCCCATGTTATAAGGTACCCCCTGTACAAAATATATTTTTTAGCATGTATACAGTGTATTTTCATCAAAATATTACCTCTTGCACGGAAAAAATTATTTCCCATGTTATAAGGTACCCCCTGTACAAAATATATTTTTTAGCATGTATACAGTGTATTTTCATCAAAATATTACCTCTTGCACGGAAAAAATTATTTCCCATGTTATAAGGTACCCCCTGTACAAAATATATTTTTTAGCATGTATACAGTGTATTTTCATCAAAATATTACCTCTTGCACGGAAAAAATTATTTCCCATGTTATAAGGTACCCCCTGTACAAAATATATTTTTTAGCATGTATACAGTGTATTTTCATCAAAATATTACCTCTTGCACGGAAAAAATTATTTCCCATGTTATAAGGTACCCCCTGTACAAAATATATTTTTTAGCATGTATACAGTGTATTTTCATCAAAATATTACCTCTTGCACGGAAAAAATTATTTCCCATGTTATAAGGTACCCCCTGTACAAAATATATTTTTTAGCATGTATACAGTGTATTTTCATCAAAATATTACCTCTTGCACGGAAAAAATTATTTCCCATGTTATAAGGTACCCCCTGTACAAAATATATTTTTTAGCATGTATACAGTGTATTTTCATCAAAATATTACCTCTTGCACGGAAAAAATTATTTCCCATGTTATAAGGTACCCCCTGTACAAAATATATTTTTTAGCATGTATACAGTGTATTTTCATCAAAATATTACCTCTTGCACGGAAAAAATTATTTCCCATGTTATAAGGTACCCCCTGTACAAAATATATTTTTTAGCATGTATACAGTGTATTTTCATCAAAATATTACCTCTTGCACGGAAAAAATTATTTCCCATGTTATAAGGTACCCCCTGTACAAAATATATTTTTTAGCATGTATACAGTGTATTTTCATCAAAATATTACCTCTTGCACGGAAAAAATTATTTCCCATGTTATAAGGTACCCCCCTGTACAAAATATATATTTTTTAGCATGTATACAGTGTATTTTCATCAAAATATTACCTCTTGCACGGAAAAAATTATTTCCCATGTTATAAGGTACCCCCTGTACAAAATATATTTTTTAGCATGTATACAGTGTATTTTCATCAAAATATTACCTCTTGCACGCAAAAAATTATTTCCCATGTTATAAGGTACCCCCTGTACAAAATATATTTTTTAGCATGTATACAGTGTATTTTCATCAAAATATTACCTCTTGCACGGAAAAAATTATTTCCCATGTTATAAGGTACCCCCTGTACAAAATATATTTTTTAGCATGTATACAGTGTATTTTCATCAAAATATTACCTCTTGCACGGAAAAAATTATTTCCCATGTTATAAGGTACCCCCTGTACAAAATATATTTTTTAGCATGTATACAGTGTATTTTCATCAAAATATTACCTCTTGCACGCAAAAAATTATTTCCCATGTTATAAGGTACCCCCTGTACAAAATATATTTTTTAGCATGTATACAGTGTATTTTCATCAAAATATTACCTCTTGCACGGAAAAAATTATTTCCCATGTTATAAGGTACCCCCTGTACAAAATATATTTTTTAGCATGTATACAGTGTATTTTCATCAAAATATTACCTCTTGCACGGAAAAAATTATTTCCCATGTTATAAGGTACCCCCTGTACAAAATATATTTTTTAGCATGTATACAGTGTATTTTCATCAAAATATTACCTCTTGCACGCAAAAAATTATTTCCCATGTTATAAGGTACCCCCTGTACAAAATATATTTTTTAGCATGTATACAGTGTATTTTCATCAAAATATTACCTCTTGCACGCAAAAAATTATTTCCCATGTTATAAGGTACCCCCTGTACAAAATATATTTTTTAGCATGTATACAGTGTATTTTCATCAAAATATTACCTCTTGCACGGAAAAAATTATTTCCCATGTTATAAGGTACCCCCTGTACAAAATATATTTTTTAGCATGTATACAGTGTATTTTCATCAAAATATTACCTCTTGCACGCAAAAAATTATTTCCCATGTTATAAGGTACCCCCTGTACAAAATATATTTTTTAGCATGTATACAGTGTATTTTCATCAAAATATTACCTCTTGCACGGGAAAAAAAATTATTTCCCATGTTATAAGGTACCCCCTGTACAAAATATATTTTTTTAGCATGTATACAGTGTATTTTCATCAAAATATTACCTCTTGCACGGAAAAAATTATTTCCCATGTTATAAGGTACCCCCTGTACAAAATATATTTTTTAGCATGTATACAGTGTATTTTCATCAAAATATTACCTCTTGCACGCAAAAAATTATTTCCCATGTTATAAGGTACCCCCTGTACAAAATATATTTTTTAGCATGTATACAGTGTATTTTCATCAAAATATTACCTCTTGCACGCAAAAAATTATTTCCCATGTTATAAGGTACCCCCTGTACAAAATATATTTTTTAGCATGTATACAGTGTATTTTCATCAAAATATTACCTCTTGCACGCAAAAAATTATTTCCCATGTTATAAGGTACCCCCTGTACAAAATATATTTTTTAGCATGTATACAGTGTATTTTCATCAAAATATTACCTCTTGCACGCAAAAAATTATTTCCCATGTTATAAGGTACCCCCTGTACAAAATATATTTTTTAGCATGTATACAGTGTATTTTCATCAAAATATTACCTCTTGCACGGAAAAAATTATTTCCCATGTTATAAGGTACCCCCTGTACAAAATATATTTTTTAGCATGTATACAGTGTATTTTCATCAAAATATTACCTCTTGCACGCAAAAAATTATTTCCCATGTTATAAGGTACCCCCTGTACAAAATATATTTTTTAGCATGTATACAGTGTATTTTCATCAAAATATTACCTCTTGCACGGAAAAAATTATTTCCCATGTTATAAGGTACCCCCTGTACAAAATATATTTTTTAGCATGTATACAGTGTATTTTCATCAAAATATTACCTCTTGAACGCAAAAAATTATTTCCCATGTTATAAGGTACCCCCTGTACAAAATATATTTTTTAGCATGTATACAGTGTATTTTCATCAAAATATTACCTTGCACGCAAAAATTATTTCCCATGTTATAAGGTACCCCCTGTACAAAATATATTTTTTAGCATGTATACAGTGTATTTTCATCAAAATATTACCTCTTGCACGGAAAAAAATTATTTCCCATGTTATAAGGTACCCCCTGTACAAAATATATTTTTTAGCATGTATACAGTGTATTTTCATCAAAATATTACCTCTTGCACGCAAAAAATTATTTCCCATGTTATAAGATACCCCCTGTACAAAATATATTTTTTAGCATGTATACAGTGTATTTTCATCAAAATATTACCTCTTGCACGGAAAAAATTATTTCCCATGTTATAAGGTACCCCCTGTACAAAATATATTTTTTAGCATGTATACAGTGTATTTTCATCAAAATATTACCTCTTGCACGGAAAAAATTATTTCCCATGTTATAAGGTACCCCCTGTACAAAATATATTTTTTAGCGTGTATACAGTGTATTTTCATCAAAATATTACCTCTTGCACGGAAAAAA